>PVJS01001885.1:0-59650 GCA_004027185.1 Glis glis | reverse complement strand
CAAAGTACTGGGATTACAAGTGTGCGCCACCACGCCCGGCAATGTTTTACTTCTTGAGTGAGAGTAAACTATATCCACAATGGGATATTTTAGGGCAATGGGCACTATGACTATGGAGAATTTTGATAAGGCGACAGCCTAGTGGTTAAAGCGAGGCATGCCTTTTGTCTTCTATTTTACATACAAGATCTCCTCAAAGATATAGGGAGTACCTTGTTTAAATGTAGTGCAATCCCAGCCTTCTCTATACTTTAAGCTCCAGTAATATCCTGGTCATGATTATTTACCACCTGGTACATTTCAGCAGATTTTAAAATTAATTCAAGACCAATGCTGTAGAGGCACAGAAGTCAATCAGTATCCTTTTTTTAACTGCATATATTTTGTTAGTAAATTTTAGATTTATGTGAGATTTCATTTTTCCCACATATCTATTTTTTCTCCTTTTGTTCATTTGATTGTTTATGAACACAATTTAGGGAGAAGCCAAATAAGTATTTTTTGAAGCTAGAGACCTCTTTCATGGTAATGAATGCTTTATAGTGTTTAAGGGCTATGGACTTACATTGGGTTGAAATACTCACTTCTCTGTGCCATAAATGTGTCATGGGTGTGTTTCCTATAGCTTTAAGGATCAGAATCTTTGTTAGAAGATTAGGCAGTAGCAGACACAAAGGCAATTTGTAGGGTCCAGTAAGCCACTTAATTTTAAAAGTATCACCTCAGGGTTACCACATGGTAAATGATTTTCTTTCACATAAGAAACCATCCAATGTGCATATATGTCTTTCCCCTGACCCCATATAGAATGGAATATAATCATAGTCTGGTTGAAACAAACAAAGAAGAGTTGTTACACTCAGAATGTATCTCCAAATCTGAAGATCACTCTGCCCACATGCCAGTCACAAATCATACTGGCATTGAGACACAGGATTCAGTCTGAAACAGAGAGGTCTGGGCCAATATACACCATCCATTTAAAAGAGAGCCTTTATCTCATACTCTCTTCCCTAAATGCCAACTGTGGGAAGTAGCCATTTAGGTTGGTTAAATGTCAGCAGGACTAAGCAAATACAGTACAAAGCAGCACAGTTCAAATCATAAGCTTGCAGGAAGCAGCAAATGTAGTTGATAAGTCAAGCCAAGAGAAGAAAGATCCCCAGTGGCAATGGCCATTATCTAGACACATGACCTATGACAGCAAGTGTTGTGGTCAGCCACAGTGGAGAGTGGACTTTGCACCCCCAATTCAGTTCAAATATCAAGACAAATGATATCATACAACACACCAATAGGGTTTGAAAGATTGATTACTTGCACAGTGAGGCTTTCTGAGGAGAACAGGCCAGACTCCCAACAGTTGCAAAAATGGCTTAGGAGAATGAGCCAAGAGTAGCTTAGGAGTTTGTATAGCAGGTAGGGGTTGGAAGTGGGGTGAAGACTTCCCCACTCAGGCTGGAGCTTACCCGGTTTGCATTTCCACTATGCCAGAGAAGAGAGGACCTGAGCTTGCTTATCAGCTTGCTCATATGTGGGGCAGAAGGCGAATGATGGGGCTTGAAAGTTAAAGACAGAGTCGGATTCTATAGTACTCTGTTACACTGTGTGTGGGTATGTGTGTGTGTGTGTGTGTGTGTGTAAGAGAGAGAGAGAGAAAAGAAGAAAAGAAGAAGAAGAAGAAGAAGAAGAAGAAGAAGAAGAAGAACAACAACAACAACAACAACAACAACAACAACATGAGGAGGAGGAAGAAGAAAAAAATATTTGGTTTGTAGTATCACTACATTTCATCTGTAGCCAGCCTGAGGTGCTGCCTCACAGGGTCGCAAGAGTAGTATGGAAATAATACTTAAGAGTCAGACAGACCTGAATTCTCACCCCTAAAATGCTATTATATATGCTGTGTCCTTGGGAAAATGTATTTCAACTGTCCAGTTTCTTCCATTACATAAAATGGAAATTCCAATGCACCATTGAAGGAAAAGTGCCAATTTCCATTTCCAGTGAAGGAAAAGTGCCCATGTGTGAAAGCGTGTGAACTGGGTGGCATCTTTCTTGGCACATGACAGTGATTATTAATAGTAGTTTTACCTCTTCTCCTTGGGTCATTCAGTAACTCCTGTTGACTTCTGAATGGAAACCCTGGCAGTAGTAAGGTTTTCCTGAGCAGCCAATTCCCAATTATTCACAAATGAGTGGTCCTCCTTGGGGATAATGTGATGCCGCAGGAGTTTCCGGGCTCCCATCGGAGTTGGCCAGCTCTCTTTATCCCGGGGTAAGGTCTGAGTCACACCAGCTAAGTTAATCACACATTCAATTGGATTATAAAAGGTTGTTTTTTCTATTATATGTCTTTAAACCATAAAAAGTATACTTGAAACTTTCTATTTAATCCTTACGAATCAATTATCTTTTCAGCTATGGATTTCAGGATGCTTACCATTATGCACTTTGATCACTTTACTATTTCTTTTCAGCAAATGTGTATTGTATTGTACAGATTGTGGTAGATCACGGCGACACAGTAGGCCTGATGACATGGCGAGAGAAAGAAAAAGAATTAAAAATAAGGACACGCAGCACAGAACACCCCGCTGGTTAGTAGGTCGATCATGTGCTGCTATGTCTTATACTGTTACTCATTGGTGTGAAAGGCAACCAGCCCATGACGTGAACTGCTCTGACTTGCTGGTTTCTTCACTTCACAAGGACAAGTTTTAGCACTATAGCTGATGCCATAACTTTATTCCTTCAACCTTACTATGTCACTGGACACAGGCTGATCTCAATTCCAGTATTTGTGTCTCTGTGCTTGATGGATTTCCCCAAATCTAAAAATCACTCTGCCCACATGGCAGGCATCTTGGAAATGCCAAGGATTAAGCATCCATCAGGAGTTGCTCCCCACACATGACTGGAAGGAATTTGTGTCTGAGTGCCCCATCTTCCTCAGTTCTTAGGTAAAATAACGTTTTACATAGAGCTCCAGAGTTTTCCTAATGGGATGAAGCTCCATTCACCCATAGTAATCACCAGCTTTCGTATCTTACCCTCTGCTGACTGTTCTCATCTTTGTCTCATTTCTCTATTCACCTAACATGGTTTTTTACTAATCCAAAGTGAGCTACTTATATTCACATACTTCATTCAGAGTCTGTTTGTGATGAAAGACAAATACCAAATATTATGCTTAGTTTGCTAAGGAATTAGGGAAGTATCAGGTGTTATATATCATTACTTTTTTCTGTCAAGGCTGATGAAAATTCTTAGATTTTTACTTACTTATCTGATAATAAATTAGCCCACTGTATCTTTTGTGCTTATTAGAAGAAGACAAAAGTTCTGGGATAAAGACAAAGAACATTACTGCTCACTGCACAGTAGGCAAAATGATCTTCACATGCACATCAGCTCTGAGCTCCACCAGGGTCTCACAAGGGTGATGCAGAGGGACCCACGTAAGTGATGGATAAGCAGTGGACTTATGCCATATTAAAGAAACTTTCCTGTTTATATACTAACAGGAAAGCATGTCTGCTTTCAATTTCATGATGAATTCAATTCATCATCCCACTACAAGTATGACACTAAGAAATGTCTATGTAGAGAATGATCAGAGTCTCATATTCTTGCTGTACCTGGAGGGTACCCTCAGGACACACACTTGGCCCAGGGCAAATTGCCTCTCCCAAATGTATCCTTATTTTGTTTATATTATCTTTTCTTCTTATTTGCTTATTCGGCAGTAAAGTGATAGAGAAGCAATCTAAAGTGAGTCTGAAGCACCGTTTTCACTCATTCTAGCATAGAGCATGCCTTTGTGTTCTGGCCTGGCTCACACATACCATGAGCCCCTTGCTGGAATATTTTCCCTAACTTGAAGACACCAGTGGTCAACAACAGATAATGAGCATAGCAATCCCAAGCCAAAGAGAACAGAAAATGGATAATGGAGTCATATAAGAAGCAACAATCAGATTTTCAGAAGGCTTCTCCATTTTCACCAGAAAGTGGCAATACACTGTCATGACAAATGATAAGCTATAAAATGATAGAGAAGATGGAACACAGAGAGCCGCAGACACAATGGACTAAGATGTGGAAGCATTATGGTGTCTTCAGTGGGGGTTAGGAGGGCAGTATAAAGCATAAGGGAAGGAAAGAAGTGATTAAAGGGAAATTGCAACCCAGAGGCCACCAGGTAACGAGACTAGAGCCTGTGAATGCCCATTTAACAAACGTGAAATAAAATTTTACTATATACTGCTCCAATAATTTAAGCCATTTTCCCAGGTTCTCCATGTGATGTGCTCCCTTCCTATCCCCTCCTAAGATGGCAGAGTCACAGTTGCAGAGGGAAAACCAAAATCGCCTGTGCTTTCTCCCTGTGATCACAGGCATTCCATAAAGGTCCCTGTTAAGTACATCCATCATCACAGTCAAACAAGAACACACAGATTTAAAGAAATTTTGTTTCTATTTCAGAAGTAGGGTTAAGTGCAGATGAGGATACTGTGGGAATGAAGTGTGCAAAAGCCAACCCTTCAAGCTCAGAATTCAAATTCTCAAGTCCCCAATCCCTCAGGCAAGACTTCTTAGCTATGTGACCTTGAGCAAGTTACATAAAATCCTTCAGATTCTGTTTCCATCTCTGTAAAATGGAAATAATGATTTTCTACTACTCATGCATGATGTTCTCATGAACAAATGAAATCTTTTATGTAAAGTGTGTAGTGGATTGCCTGGTACACAGTAATAGACAAATGCGTAGTTATCACTTGCAACTTTATTCTATTTTCACGTTTGGAAGATGGCAGTACTTGATAGGACAGCACATATAAAATCAACCCATTGGGTTTATTTGGCTACTATTAAAGTATTTACAAAGAAGTTTTCCAAATGCAAGGTAGCAATAATGTTTACAAAAGATAATGTATTTATCAAAACAAAAAATCTGACTGTGGCTTCCTAAATAGTGCTAATTTTCAAAGTTTTAAAAGATTGATCTATGGTTTCTTTTAAAGAAAATCCCCATATATTTGCAAGCAAAATATAATGTGTTATCTTCACACAAATTATTTCCACATGCCATGGTGGCTTGCAAGAGTTAATATAGTTTCAAAACACTCACTACTAAGTGGCTGACTAAAGTTTAAATTGGAGGAAAAATAGCTACAGAGTTAAATGGCTAAAAAATATCAAACATAGAACACATGGTTCAATACCTGATGTTTTTCCAATATACTTTGTTTTAATTGGAAATGAAGAAGGATAAGTATAAGTAACCCTGTACCACAGGCATTGGTAACACTTCTCTTGGCCGAATCCCAACCCAGAAGCCACAAAATATGCCCTATTGGATAAATGTAGGGCTTCCCCAATTGCCTGCACTCTGACAGAAGTCGCAAACAATGCTTGTGCCAACAATTACATAACTTGCTTTGTAGCTCTAGCAATCTTGCTTCTTCCTCTCTGGGGCCCACTTGGTCATTGCTCATTTGTCTTGTTTCCTGCTGGCCTGTTCACATTGCCCAGTCCTTTAAGCCCTTGTAACCAAGCTCTTTACCACACAGCTCACTCCAGAGAAATTGGCCTTGAAATTCTGCACATTGCAACAGATTCCCTTTTGCTATTCACCTCTGATGTGACTCTGCCTCCACCAAGTCTGGTTCTGAATCCTCATCCTACATCTCCTCTTCCCTCTTCATTTGGCATTAACGTGACATAATTCTTATGTGGATGATAAAGATGATTCTCTAATCCAATCTGCTCACTTTACAGATGGTGAAATGATCTCACTTTAGTTACTTTTAGATTCAAATGTTTCTCATGGGAATTTCCCAGAAAAATGTATAAATCACTTCAAATAAGAGTGTAAATTCTGGAAGGTTTCCACAAGTGGCAATTCTTCCTCTCTGTATTATATTGATCCCTTATATCTATTCAGAGTACAAAAGTTCTGTATTGCCATTTAAGAGGAAATACCTATTTACTGATAGTGGATCAGAAGGGAAAATGGATGGCTGTCTTTTAATATATATGCACAGAACCCAAGTTTTAAAAATGTATTTAATTCTTTATGAGAAGTCATTAATTCAAATCATATATCATTAACATAAATTCATTCTTGAAGTTATTTTCTCTTTCCTTGGTGCCTCTGTAATTTACCACATTTTTATTTATACAATACTTTACAGTGTATAAAGCATATTACATCATATTCTACTGACAGTAAATAACATTGAATGTGGAAATATATGAGTTTACTGTATAAATGAATAAACCATAGCTTATTTCTAGCTGGGTGGATTAAGCTACTGAAAGAAAAATAAATAATTGTGAGAATCCCATGGACACTGGTAAGAAATGGAATGTTAATATAGTTGAGATCACCAAATTCCTCAATTTTATCTCCACCTAAAAAAACAAGTATTTAAAAATACTTACGGGTAGTGAACATGTTCAAGGTACTGCCTCATAGTATGCATTCACTGGGTGTTCCAAAAACAAGGCTTTAGGAATTTTAGGAGCTAAAATCTTGTGATGGAGTCCATTTCACAGTGAATTCTTCTCTGCCTATTTTAAACTGTTGCAAGGTTCCGGTGTCTATATTTGTCTTTGAAGGTATTTTGGGAAAATGATGAGAGAAGTTACTTTGAACTTTTGAAGTTACTAAATAACTAAACAAAGATGAAGTGAGTAGTTAATAATTTTGTTAGACAGCTGTCAAGATATCTCAAACTTTATGAGACAAGTATCTTTTGATGTTCACCCTTAACAGAGAAGACTTTAAAAAGGAAAAGAAGACTAGTGCTATGTCTCATTTTTCCCTCATGCCAATTTCCTGGTCCTCATTTGAAAACCATGACTTAAGATTATACTGAGGAAAATCACAAATGAATTCATTAACTATTTTGGTGGCACACATACACTTTAAACAATGAAGAACTTTCCATCTAAACTCACTATTCTGTCATAGATAGCCACCCTTTAATCCTCTCTTCTCTATCTAGAATATAGAAACTTCCTCCAATACTTTGAAAGAACATCAGCCAAAATACTCCATCAATATTTTCTTTGTCCCTCCAATACTATTTCTTTCCTGTTATTGCAAGGATTTATGTAGAAACATCTTTCTCCCTTTAAAATGTCAAGTTTTACTACTTAAAATACATGTGCTATTGCACCTTCATTAACCACTGGCTGGGAATAGTAAGAGCACATGTGTTGGCTTCTCTTTAGGAAAGATGCTGTAGTTCCACAACACCGCCACCCTTCAGCACATGGTCTCCAAATCGTCATCCAATGAAGCTTTTCTGTGGAAAGAAAATTAAACATTAGTTAAAGCAATTCATTACCTTGATGGTTTTCAACCAAGAATTATTTCATACTAATGTTTGTTCTCAGCATTGTCAGCAAACTTTATTCACAGTAAGGTGTGATGTATCACAGATTTCCAAACTTACCTGCTTACTGCCATCTTTTCAGAAAAAACAATTACTCATCCACCTCCCAGGCCCTTCCACTGTCCCCTTATTTTATTCAACACCACCCAATTGTACTCCAGGATACTACTGAACCCCTGAACATTCCAGAGTCTCCTGCAGGGGGCAGTATCATGGACTTTGGGAATCTATAGTAGATCATCATGCTGAGGCTAATACCTAATACATTGTGTGGTAATTATTTATTAATCCAATAACAGAACCATCAAAAGTAAAAATTAGCAAAAATTTTGCTTCACTGTTCTTGAATATGTTGGAATAGAGTCTAATTCAACTGCTTTAAAGCCTGGCTTATATTTTTCCTGAGTGGCTGTAACACATTTGAACAAGTAATACATAAGAAGCAGGAGATAATTTTCTCATCAACTCTGTAGCAAATTAGCTTTGAGACACTAGGTCTGGGTAGTTTGGATCTGATATAGCTGGTGAAGGAGAGAGAGAGAGAGAGAGAGAGAAAAAGAGAGAGAGAAGGATTGGATGGATAGACAGATGATAGATGGATAGATGGAAAAGCTGACAGATATAGAAATACAGAAATGCATATGAGTATAGGTATAGATATTGATGTAGATATGGATCTAGATATAGACATAAGCTGAGTGTGGTGGTGCATACCTGTAATTCCAGTACTTGGGAGGCTGAGACAGGAGGATCTCATGCTAGTAGTGAGACTCTCATCAACATAGCAAGAAACTCTTTCAAAACAAAAAATTTAAAAAATAGGGCTGTAGTATAGCTCGGAGGTAGAATGTCCCTGGGTTTAATCCATAGTACCACAAAATTAAAAAAATGACTAAATAAATAAGTGGATATAGACATAGACATAAACAGAGATACATAGACCTATGGATATACAGATATAGACTAGCCCAGTGCCCCCTTTACCATAAATTCCTGTCCTGTTTGACTCATAAATTTATGAAAACTGCCTGCCTCCTATAGGCATTTGAGTGCCTACTCTTTGTCCAAAACAATGTGTAGTGGCTGAAAGATCTTCTTGCCTCATGGCTTGGGACGAGCCAAAGATGACACACATGTGCAGCTCTTACTGAAGCATGGAGTCAACAAAGCGCAGGAAACACTTGGCAAAGGACTGAGCCTTTGTAACTTTCCAGAAAGGCCAGGAAGAAAAGGGTCCCATTACAGTTAGCAAATGGGAATATATACATTAATGTTTAGAAACTTTGTTTCTAACTTCACTGGTGGTACTCCTCACCTTATTTAAGCTTGAAGTTTATTTGCTAGTGTTATGTAAAAGGAGACTGGCATATTGGTGGAAAAAGCAAATCTTCATTCCTTGAAAGATTAAAAAATTCATACAAGTAGTCAGTTGCATTAAACACACGCAACCAAATACATATGTGCATGCACGCATACATCACACACACATAGACACAACTGCGCTCTCTTGCACTTAAGTACCACTTTAAATTAATGTATTAGACATTCTTTCATTAGATGAACCACAGTGTTGCACACATGTAATTTTTTCACTACTCCCTATTTTTTTCCCAGCTGCATTGTTTCAAATAGATTCACTTCACCTGTGAGGTGATAAAGATCAAACTAGCTTTAAACTGCTCCACCTTCAACTCATAGATTAATAACTCAAGTCACAATTACATTGCTGTAGAAACCACTGTAATCCCCAAACAGTGATTTTGGTCATAATATAGACTTTTCATTAAAAAAGAGGAAATGAAAGCTACAAAAGCCACCCAAATGCATAATAGACAGTACGTTTGAGGTACAGTATAAGTTTGATATATGCTGACCGGAGTGGTGGTTTGCACTAGTGGTTCTAGATTTATCTGTCAAATGTGCTATATTTCTACATGTTGATATGCATTTGATTGAGTTGACTTGTTCTGTGTGCAAATGGTTTTGGCTCATAGATGGCCATTAGGTCTCTAAACTGTTTCCTCATGGGCTGATGTAATTGTTTGCAAACATAATATGAAACACAAGAGACCAAAAACAACAATAACAGCAAACCATGGAAAGCCATTAGAGATCACGGGATATAACTTTGGCATGAGAAAAATAAAATATCTTCCAATAAACTAAAGTCCTTTTCTTGTACAGCAACCTGACAAACTTTAAATACTTTGTGATCACTCATGCATTTATACAGCTTCTCTAACTTGTGTTCAGGAATCCTGTTGGAAGTTACCACAATGAAACCTTTATACTTTTTTTTTTGTACTGGGGATTGAACCCAGGAGCACTCTACCTCTAAGCTAAATACCAGCCCTCTTTTATTTTTTATTTTAAAACAGGAGGATCTTGCTAAGTTGCTGAGGTTCTCCCTAAATTGTTGAGACTGGCTTCAAACCTGCATTTTTCCTGTCTCCTCCTCCCAAGTACTGGGATTACAGGTGTGTGCAACCATACCGGGCATGTGTCTTAATTTTTTATGCCATTTATGCCTTAGGTCTTACATCTAAAGAGCTTAGAATGTACTTAAAATATCACCCAGCTCATGCACCCTAGGCACTGATGTTGATCCTGAGGGGAAAAAGAAAAAACTCTTTTTAAACTTACAAATAAATAAAATTTTATCATATACTTAAAAGACATTCTAAACTGGGCATGGTGACACATGCCTATAATCCCAGCACCTGGGAGATGGAGACAAGAGGATCATAGGTTTGAGGCCAGCCTCAGCAACTTAGCAAGGCCATCAGCAACTTAGTGAGACCCTGTTTCAAAAACAACAACAACAACAACAAATGGCTGGCGGTGTAGCTCGGGGGTAGAATGTCTCTGGGTTTAATTCCTAGTTAAAAAAAATTCTAGTAGTCTCAATTTAGATACAGTCTTAGGAAAAATTAAAGTTTCTTTGAGAAAGACAAAAGACAATTATTTGGAGGACCACTTATTTTTAAACTTTATTTATTGAATATCTGCTATTTACCATTCACTAGTCTAGTTACTTAACATAGAGGAATAAGGCAGGGGGACTAACATCTTAGAGTTCATATTTTTATAGATGAGGCCAAGGAATAAAATTTAGATAGATAGATAGATAGATAGATATAGTTTAAATATATAAACTGTAAACAAATATTACATTTCTTGACAGTGTGTTACTTATATAGAGTGGTGGACAAAGCATTGCAGAACCCCTGAATTTTGGTCTGGATTCTGAAACACACAAGACAGTTTCCTGGGTTATTTACCTCCTTTAGTTTCAGTGTACCCCTAGGTTAACTGTGAATCATAATATGCACTGAGTTGTTGTCACACAATTTCTCCAGATCTCAAAGATGATCAAAGTACATAGATTATGGCTCTTGGTAAAGTTGTGTCAAGCACTCCACAGATGTAGGCAGTGACATTACAAGAGGACTTTGGGGTGGTGAAGGAAGTAAACTACCAAATTGCAAACAAAATCTATCAAATATTCCTGGACCTTAGAAGGCACGAGTGATTTGCCAGCTTATTATCATAACATATATGCCACATGAATGAAGACTGTGAGAATCTAGGACATGCTCAATACTCAACTTTGTCCCATCAGATTCTCTCTTAGAATATGGTATACTGGAACATTCCCCTAGGTCTGATCAATGTCTAAAGGGACTGATCTGTCTCACAGCAAATAGGAATGCAACAAGGATTCCAGGCACCACTACTGGGATAAAAGAGACCAGTTCTGCATCCTGTGCTAAAAGTCACTAATTACTTTCCAGCAAGTTAAAGAAAGAGATGATTCCACCTTTGAGGATTTTCCATTAATTTTTATTTTTGATTTAAATTTGCTACCGGTAGTCATTTTAAATCTACCACCTCTGCTGTAAAAATGTTTACATTGGGTCTGGAGTAAGAATGAAAACTGTAGCAATATTTTTTTCTTAAATTCTATGGCTTCTACAGTAGCAATTCTCAAAATAATGTGGGTTGAAGTCAACTATTAATCTTGGAAAACGCTGGCCATCCTGGGCCCTTGAAGAAATATCCTGAGTCAGTAAATCTGGAATGTGTCCCAGAATTGCGTATTGAATGGCACCTACCTATCTCCCAATTCTAATTTGGTTGACTTTTATAATACACTTTAAGAAAAAAGAAATAAACAGTAATAGCCATCCACAGAAATAATCTCATTTAAAAAATTTGTAAGTAGTTTTCTAAAATAAAATTTTAATTTAGGCATTTTTGTGAAAAAGTTACAAATAGATAGCTGTGATGGGAAATAAGATGAACACAAAAAGGCTCATTTCAATCCTGCTCAGCTGCCAATTTAAGAATGTAGTCTTTATTCCAATTTATTCCTTTTTATATTGAGAAGTGTATTCCAACCACATAGAGAAACCAGAAAAATCATAAGACAAAAAATTGTCTTTACCTAAAAATAAGATATTTCCTATATCTACTTTAAGAAATTTTTGCTGGAACAGAATTCTTCTAGTGAAACAACAGGGAAAGTAAAATAAATACTAATATGAGAAGGAGCAAGGTGAAATATATTCAATAAAGGAAGCTCAGGATCCTAGATTCTACCCTCTGACTTGGGGCCTCCCACTAGGCGGCCTTTATGTTTAAGAACTTCTATGAGTGTGTGTAAATGAGTGTGTGTGTGTGTGTGTGTGTGTGTGTGTGTGTGTTTGAGAGAGAGAGAAATGTGTGGGTGTGAATGCAGAACACTAACACACATTACACATTTAATGCCATGAGATATAAACCAATGTGATTAGGTTTCTTTCTTTTTCTTTTTTAAGACATGCTGTTGATGCTTTGGAAAATAGACAATTCAAAGAAAGCATGTGGAAGTGTACTTTTCTTTTGAAATAACAAATGCAAGAGAGGAGAGGAAAAAGAATGGTTTTGATTAAGGTTTTCAATTGTCTTATATATGTCAAGAACTTCCTTTTCTCTTCCTAAATTGTAAAATGCTCAGAAACATTTGATGGGGCCTTATTTTCCCCTGAGTATTTTCTTGGATACTCTCTTGGGTTCTGAGAATCATTATTCAATAGGATGGGATTGGGGCAACTCCAAAGTTGAAAATAAATAGCAAACTTGGGTAAAGGCTAGTAAGTATGATGTATGCAGAATGGTAATAGAACAAAAGCTAACTTTGCTTTCAGAAGACATGAGTGAAAGGTACTAGGGCACTTTCACAATATCAAGAGAAATTAAAGAGAGCACTTATCCAGGTGTTCTTCATCTCCGTTGAGGACAGGAGAGGAAATGGTTGAAACTGAATTACTTACATTCAAATAAGAACAAACTTTTCATGACTGATGACCAACAACCATGGTAAGATTTGTTGTTTTGTGTGTATGTGTGTGTGTGTATTACAATAAGATATTCAAACTGACCTATGCTCCCAGTTGGTTTAGGCATGGTTCTACATGAGAGAAAAATAGTGTAAGTGACCTCCTAAAATTCATATCATTCTATAAATTAAAACATGAGTGGCTATTTTCTTTTCCTCAGATAATTACAAACTACCTGATGAGATGTCTTTGGGGAGTTTCCCCTGATTTAAACAGATTTCTTTCCCATGATCCTCTCCTCTTACTCTTCATCTCATTCATTCCCAATTATTTTCTTTCTAGTGATAGTGGAAGTTAAAGAGGGTGGGACACACAGAGAATGTTTTAGATGTAGTTCTTCCTGCTTGAGTTTAAAAGCAGCATTTGGAAAAGTTTATGTTTCAATTTTCTAAGATCCTAAAATAGAAACCTTATTGAGATTAGTTTTCCAAAAGAGAAAAACACGCACATTGCACACATACACATGAATAGCAGCAGAAATCTGAAAAAAATAATTTATTAATTTAAAATGTCACTTTAATTATAATGAGGAATTATAAATTCTTCATGTCAAAAAATCAACTGAACTTGATTAATTTAAGGAATGTCAAACTGTTTTGTTATTGTACTCTATAGAACAACATATGGTACAAAGAAAAGAACATGTAAAAACTTGTGATGTCTCTAAAGGAATCTCGAATATGAGATAGCTATTAGAAATAGCTTTTTGCTTTCTGAAATTAAATCTACATTTATTCGAAGGACAATAATTAAGTTTCCATTGACATAATTTACAACTTATACTTTTTTTTAAAACTTGGGGTTTTTTTCAAAGGTTTGTTACCTCCGCCAGTAAAGTTGATGGAGAAGAACATTACTCTTGATGGAACAAAAGGATCAATTAAAATATTTATACTCCCTATATTCTAGCTTCTCCAGTATAATAAATGAAAATACATTAAAATTAAATAAAAGTGAGGTTGGGTATCAATAGCCTTTCCTCTCTATTTACCATGTTGTGTGTATATGTGTGTGTGTGTGTGTGTGTGTGTGTGTGACACTGGGGATTAAACCCAGGGCCATTCTACCTCCAAGCTACACCCACAGCTCTATTTTATTTTCTATTTTAAAACAGGGTCTCCTTAAGTTGCTGAGAGCCTCATTAAGGTGCTGAGGCTGGATTTGAACCTGTGATCCTCCTATTTCTTTCTGCCTCCCAAGTACTGGGATTACAGGCATGCACCACCATGCGGGATTTACCATATCTTCTTTATATCTGAATCATGATCTTGTTGTAAGTAACAATGTGTCCAAACCTGTGTATTTCTTTTTTTTTCCAGATATTTGCTTTACAGGCTTCCTTTCAGTTCAGGAGTGGCCATGCGACACGAGAATCATGTTGAGAGTTTCGCACAAACTGCCATTGCCTCTTTCTCATTCTTTGTGCTTCAAAAAATGGATGTGATACTTAGAATTGAAGCAACCACTTTTCAACTATGAGGCAAAAATGCATAAAGACAAAAGCTCTGAAAGTCACTAGGTAAAGAGACAAGAGGCCTGATGCTGAGGTAAAGCTGTGAACTAATGTTTAGACTGCCAATCTCTAGGTACCCGCTCAGCAATTTTAATGTATTTATAAACAAATATTGGAACATTCAAGTCTAAGATATATATATATATGACTTTGGCAAGTAGATTAAAATAAATAAAATAATAATCTTAATTGGTTGTCACAGATTACTTTTTATAGTAGATGAATAATGTTATAATAAAAGAGAAACAAACTATGCATTTGTTTCTTCAACAGGAGTTGAGACAATAGCTGTATGAATTTTAAAAATAACTTATTTATGTAATTGAGTGAATATATGCCCCCTATATGAAGACCAAATAAATATTCATTTCAAAACAAAAGCTTTAATAATCCTTAAGAAAAATATTTCCTAATCTAATAAATTTCGGGAAATGAAGAAAAAGTAGATTCAGAAATGTCTATACATATTCCGATTTTCCCCCATATTTACAGAAAGTACATAAGAACATTATTTTTTATAAATCCCATTGTTTGAAAATGTTATTTTATAAACTGCCCTTTGTGGTTACTAAGCCATGTATAATATCATATGCAATCAACTTGATAATTAATAATTTTTAGTTTTAGTTGCAATGCTTGAATGAAACAGATAATCTAACTCTTCTCCACTCCATAATGTATGTGGGAGGGGATCAATTGGAAATAGTCTTGCTTAGCCAAACTACCTCTTTTTAAACAATCAGAAGAAACAGTTAAACCTGAGTGTTTTCTGTTGTCGTTGTTTTTGGGTGGGATGGGGGAGGAGCTCACCAACTGCTGTGTGCATGTATGTCCCTATCACTCTGAACTTCATTATGATATGTGACTACAATGCACCAATAAAAGTGTATTTAAAAATAAAATGATCAAAAATTTAATTAGATGAAAATGAATTCTAAGTTGAAATTGTTAAGAATAAGTAAACAGTTAAAAGATCATAATCATTTTTATTAAGTAAAGAAAACAACATAAATTTGTTATCAAATGAACGGAGGGGGAAGCTAGGCCTTCCTCACTGGGAGGGACTCTGCAGTGCTTCTTAGAATCCTTTTCTTCCAAATAAACCCTCACACGCGGAACAAAGGAGCCAGTGCCTTGCCTCTCATCTCTCCCCTTGTCCCTACTGTTTTTAATAATGTACTTCTGACATGTTAACAATCAAGCACATGTTCTTCAATTGTTGTCTGATCTCAGCCGTCTGATAATGGCTTAAGAGGAATGAGGAGTGGAATCACACATCAAGGGTCTCCTTTGTTGATAGCATAACCAGGGGTGTATTTCCAATTTGCAGTTTGGTGCTGCGGCTTTAGAAGTGCCACATTTGTTAGATATCCACTTGATGCTGTGCCATTAATCTACCAAACTCAGGGGTCAACTGTCCTGACAATGTGTGAATGAGGAATCAAAGATAAGGACTTTGCAGAAGTTTGTGAAAAATAAAAGAAACAGTTTGTTTTCCGGGTTTCTTTTTAAATCTCCAGACATAAAATAATAAAATATCATTCTTTGAAAATCTTAGTATACCATATGATATGTGCATACGTTCTATACCATGTATAGATTTGTCCTAAAAAATGTTTCATGTTTTCCATAATGAACGAAGACTCAATCTGTTCTAAGTTTTACCATTTGGAATTAATCCAAGACCAATTACTCTCCTGATTATCATCACAAGTTTTCTGCATCTCAAACTCTTCTTTGGGGAAAATACATTTTTTCCAATATTTTAAACATCTTCTACTATGAACATGTGCAACTTGGGCAATAATACAAATTATCTTCAAAATATAAACTATAAAATCTGGTAAGGACCTTCAGATTTGAATATTATCACAAAAATTAGGAAGACGTGTCAGAATATAAATTTTCCTTGCTGATAATAGTGGCATGTTGTTTTTCATAATGTTTTTCACTTTCTAAAGTGACTTCCACTCTCTAATAAACTAAAATGAATCACATTTATAATTCACTTTTTGTTCTTATAATTTCATAGTGATTAAATTAAATGTTTTCTGATATTGAAGCTATGTTCACAGTTAAGGGGCTTGACCTCTCATCTACCAAACATTTACCTTCTTAGAATACATACATGTATATGCAAACATATACATTATGTGTTACTTTCTCCTGCTTTTAGAAATAAAGAAAAAAGATTAAACATCTTTTAAACATAATTTGTGCCTTTTTCATATTAATAATTCCTTCTCCAAAGATCAGTAGAAATAAAAATGCATGCTCCAGAAAACCTACTTTTCATTCAAATACTCCTTTTATTAAAATTGATTTTAGCTCTTGGCATGCAGATGAATACTAAAATTGCCTCCATACAATCTTACAGACATATTTAGGATAAGATGTTTTATATACATTGGGGTTACTAGTATTTAATTCATGATACCAATGTTTTCTTTGTCCATTCATCTGTTTTATTTATTTTTATACTTTTTGGTGCATTATAATTGTACATCACAGTGAGGTTCAATGCAATACAAACATACATCACACATCACTTGGTGTATTTCCCTCTGCTTCCCACCTCTCTTCCCCTCCTCCCTCCTTTACATGTTAGTGAAATTGGTAGTGATGCCTTTATATATGGGCATATTATTTGAACTATTTTCTTCCTTTATCCTCCTATTTCCCCTCTCCACCTCCCTGCCCCAATCTTCTTCCACAATTTTACTGATTCTTCTCTTCAATTATCTAAAGTCCTTTTGTTTCCTATTTTCTCTCTAGCTTCCACAAATGAGAGAAAACATTTAACACTTGACTTTCTGATACTGGCTGATCTCACTTAGCATAATATTTTGTAGTTCCATCCATTTTCCTGCAAATAAAATGATTTTGTTCTTCTTTATGGCTGAATAAAATTCCATTGTATAGATACATTTCCTTAAGTCATTCATCTGTTGATGGGCACCTTGCATGGTTTGTGATATCAACTTTATTTTTGTTATGATTGCATTTTCCTAAACTGCTGTATATAAGAAGGAAATAATTATTATGCATAAGTTTAGCAAATATGATTTAAGTTACTATTTGAAGATAATAAGTAAAGAAAATGAGTAAAATATGTAAAACAAATAATAAATCATAATAAATATAAGAACCTCTAAATTAATATCTGATGTGCATTAATTTATGTGAATTCAATGAAAATGCATCTCAAATTAATACTTGCTGATAAAATAGATTTATTAATGGAATAGTTATTTTCTTCAAAGCCTAAATTCTTGAGAGGCTTTGGATACCTACTTCTCATGAGAAAATCTTCTAACCTTAAGGCCCCTACCTTAAAATAATCCATTTTAACTCTTTAATTTTAAATACAGACTTTTAAGGTAGAAACTTCTTTGAAAATAATATCTTCAGTCAGATTGTACATTATCTTGTTCAAATAGCTGCTAGGATTCATGATTCCCTTTAAGTTATATTTTAAAAAAACACTTAAATACAAAAATAGGGTGCCAAACGGAATAAGTCTGAGAATAAACTTTTAATAATACCTATACACAAATATGCAAACTGTGGTTTGAGCAAGAGGTTCTCATCAAGCTTTGATGTGATTAGATTTTTCTTAAAGCAAATCTAATTGTGCTGTATCATGAAATAAAGGTGGGTTTTGATCAAGGAAGAAAAGTAAGAATTATATTGTTTCCTTGGGTAAGGAAGAAATATGGCATTATAATCACCAGGGAAGTTCCTGTATCAAGTTCAAGTACAGCAGTTCACTCTGGAAATTAGCACTCCTCTGAGCTCCTGAGTAGTTAGATATCATCCTTCTAAATTTGTGATAATGTCTCACAATAGGCTATCGCTCAACTTGAATGTCACAGGACCTCTTCCCTGCTAAAGATGTCTCCAAATTTTAACAGGGACAAATTTTACTTATGACCCATTAATTAAATTGAAACTTCATTGCCATATAAAGCTGAATTTTTAGAAAGGAATATATAATGTTTTATTCTTTCTTCTATAACTGAGATATTGGCAATGGAAATGATTTTTATTTGAGCTAAAAATCAAAACTTGAGAGAAAAGTTTATATAAAACATTATTGTCAAAAGACATCATTTTAGATAAATTTAAAATTGTATCATCTTTATTTAACTCTTTTTGAACATAAAAATGTCAAGGTGTCTCACCAGTATGCTTTCATGATCTTTAGTTATTTTTCTTTTCCTAGACCTGCATTTTCTAGGACAATTATAGTTGCTAGAGAAATGTTAATAAACTTCCCTTTAAAATGCTTATCAGAAGAGAATAGTCATCCACTTTGACATGGAGACAATGGAGATGAAGTATGATATGGGATCAGAGTAAATAGGAAATATCAAATAACATTAAATACTCTAATTTCAGAGTGCAGCAAATATACTGGTTGTGAAAAGAAAATTCCTCTTTTGGTCTTATTTTTCATAAAGTCAAATACCAATAAACAAGAAAGATAAATGATTTCAAAATATTCTAGTATTAGGCGGGGGCCGTGGTGCCCACCTATAGAGCCCTATTCTCAGGACACTGAGGCAGGAGGAGCACTTGAGCCTGAGTTCAAGGCCAGCCTGGACAAAAGAGCAAGACCCTCATCTCAAAAGCAGGAAAAAAAATGTATAATTTTTTAGTTGTAAGTCTCTTTTTGGTTTAAATCCTAATCCAGTCAAATACCCTTTTCTATAGTTATTTTGCTAACTCATTCTCTTTAGATAAATGTTCCTTCATATTTTATCTTCTTTTCCTTTTTTATCCCCCAGTATAGCTCTGTGTGTGTGTGTGTGTGTGTGTGTGTGTGTGTGTGTATGTGTGTGTGTGTGTGTGTGAGGGGTAGGGTATGCTTAGCCACAAGGCAGCATGGGTCCTTGAATTTGGAATCTTGTCTTTCCTAGACAATGGCTACAGATGCAAACCACATTATTGAGTGGGGCTCCTCCCTTAGTGTTATATCATTAACCTGAGGCAGCAAGCCTCATAGCTGAGCCATCCCAAAGGAAATGGTTTCTTCTCTGCATTGTCAAACTCCTCCATTTGATTCCTCCAATTTGTTTCTTAGCATGTCAAAGGAAGATAAAAATCCTGTTCTCTCAAAGGCTTGATTTTGAATTGTGCAGCTATAAACATAGATACGCATGCATTAGATGGTGATTTGGTTTCCATTCTTTGGGGTAGATACCCAGAAGTGGAATTGCTGGGTCATATGGTAGGTTCATTCCTAGTCTTCTGAGGACCCTCCACACTGTTTTCCAAAGTAGTTGCACTAGTTTGCAATCCCACCAACAATGTATTAGAGTTCCTACTTTTCCACATCCTCGCCAGGATTTGTTTGTTTGTGTTTTTAATGACTAACATTTTAATTGGGGTTAGGTGAAATCTCAGGGTAGTTTTGATTTGCATCTCTCTGATTGCTAATGATGTTTATCATTTTTTCGTACATTTATTTACCATTTGTATTTCTTCTTTTGTGAAATGTCAATTTAGTTCATGTGCCCATTTTTTGATTGGGTTATTTGGGGGATTTTTTGGTAGTGGGTTTCTTGAGTTCTCTGTACATTCTAGATATTAGTCCTCTATCAAAGGAGTAGTTAGCAAAAATCTTCTCCCATTCTTTCAGCTCTCTGTTGAGATTCTTGATAGCTTCCTTTGCTGCACAGAAGCTCTTCAGTTTAATGCAATCCCACATATTGATCCTCTTTTTAACTTCTTGTTCCTTTGGGGTCTTGTTCAGGAAGTTGTCGCCTGTGCCTATGTGTTGAAGAGTTGGTCCTATGCCCTTTTCAAGTACCTGCAAGGTCTCTGGTCTAATTTCCAGGTCTTTGATCCATCTTGAATTGACTCTTGTGCAGGGTGAGAAAGTAGGGTTTATTTCCATTTTTTTGCATATGGATAACCAGTTTTGCCAACACCATTTGTTGAAGAGGCTATCTTTTGTCCAGTATATGTTTTGGGCCCCTTTGACAAAAATCAATTCACTGTAAGTGTATGAATTTGTTTCTGAGTCTTCTATTCTGCTCCATTGGTCTATGTGTCTGCTTTTGTGCCAATACCATATTGTTTTTATTACTATGGCTTTGTAGTAAGTTTGAAGTCTGGTATTGTGATGCCTCCTGCATGGTTCTTGTTGCTGAGAACTAGTTTGGCTATTCTGGGTTTTTTGTTGTTCCAAATTAATTTAAGGACTGATTTTTCTATGTCTGTGAAGAATGACCTTGGCAACTTAATGGGTATTGCATTGAATCTGTAGAGCACTTTTGGAAGAATGGCCATTTTTATGATATTTATTCTGCCTATCCAAGTATGGAAGGTCCTTCCATCTTCTAAGATATTCTTCAATTTCTTTTTTCAGTGTTTTATAATTTTCCTTGTATAATTTTCCTTGTAGAGGTCTTTTACTTCCTTGGTTAGGTTTATTCCTAAGTATTTTATTGTTTGGGGGGATATCGTGAGTGGAAATGTCTTCTGGATTTCTTTTTCAGTGGATTTATGGTTGGCATACAGAAATCTTCTGATTTTTACCAGCCAAGATGCCCATCAACAGATGAGTGGATTACAAAACTATGGGATATGTACACAATGGAATTTTTTGTGTGTGTGGTACTGGGGATAGAACCCAGGGGCATTCTACCTCCAAGCTACACCCCCAGCCCTATTTCTTATTCTTTATTTTGAAACATGGTCTCACTAAGTTGCGGAGGGCCTCACTGAGTAGCTGAGGCTGGCCACAAACCCGGATCCTACAGTCTCAGCCTCCCAAGTACTGGGATTACAAGCATGCACCACCATGCCTGGCTGACACAATGGAATTTTACTCAGCCATAAAGAATAACAATATTATGTCATTTTCAGGGAAATGAATGGAGCTGGAGAACATTATGCTAAGTGAGATTAGTCAGTCACAAAAGTGAAAAGTGAAAAGCCAGGCAGAAAATGAAACATAGGAGGGACTCCAGACAAAGGAGGAGAAACCTTATATGAATGAAGAAGGTGACCTGAGGGAAGATGGGAGGGAGGAAGAGGGAAACACCTTAATGGACATGATGTGCATATCCAGACTTATCAAAGTCAATCACTATGCTAAGCAAAGGAAGGAGGGAAGGTGGAGGGAATAGGGTGAGAACTGGGGAAAGACTGAGTGCTGTGTTCATGTATGCCTCTACCTCCATGAACTTCATCAAGATGTATCATTACAATGCACCAATTAAAAAAAGCTTGATTTTGTAAAGCTACATTTTGAATGCCATAAACTGAATACTATTCATTCTTTTTTTACATTTCTTTTTCACAACCTTAATCATCCTTCATCAAATCTACTACCTTGAGATTAATAAAGAATGCAGCAAGATTGGTAAAACTAGAAGAGGAAAACAATAAATTCAACAAATTTTCAAATTTGAACATATTTTTAAGATATCTCTATTTTCAGAAGTGAAGATCATTTTGGTTAAAAAATTGAAATGAAGTAAAGTGTTCATAATTAATTAATTAATTTGGTGGATTTGCTTACTCAACAAGTATTTATTGAGTCTACATAAATGTTAGGTCATGATCTATGACCTGGAATACATCATTGAAAAAAAGAAGACAAATCAGGCATGGTAGTATCCATATATAATCCCAGTACTTAGGAGACGGAGACAGGAGGATTGCAGGTTCAAGGCCAGCCTCAGCAACTAGTGAGACCTTCAGCAACTTTGCAAGACACTGTTTCAAAATTTAAAAAAATTAAAACAGTTGGAGGGTGTAGCTCAGAGATATAATGCCCCTGGGTTTAATCCCCAGTGAAAGAAAGAAAAGAAGAGAAGAGAAAAGGAGAGAAGAGAGAAGAGAGAAAAAAAAAAGAAAGAGAAAGAAAGAGAAAGAGAAAGAAAGAAAGAAAGAAAGAAAGAAAGAAAGAAAGAAAGAAAGAAAGAAACTACTGTCTTATGTGTGCTATTTTCTGGTGAACAGCAGTTATTGTTAAAATTATTCTTTTTGTGGCTCATCTATATGATGATAACTATCAGTTACAGTCTAATCCACAAAAACAAAAACCACTGTAAGGACTATAAAAAGAATTTTAATAGATTCAAATGGTATATAGGTGATAAAAGATCTAAGCAGAAAGAAAAGGAGACAATGAGGTAACTGACATGTTACCAACAGCTATACTCTTAGACCAGAAGATCAAAGAATGGAGACGAAATTATCAAACATCAGATTCAGGGGCTTGCCAGGCCAGATGTCAGCTAGAATCACAGCCAGACTGTGGGGTGGGGGCTGGAGCCACAGAGGCTATTCAGCCCCTGCTAGAGACATCACATAAGGAAAAGGGGGAGTGAGAGAAAGACCCTTGGTTCCCCATTCTTTGACCTTGTAATCTCACACTAGTGCCTTCCATTGGCCAAACCCAACATGAAACATGTCCAACAGTGATTAACCCCTGTGATGCACAGCAGAGCAGGGAAAGGGTGATGAGTGCATCTGAGAACAAGCAGGGCAAGGCTGGCACGTCTGTCTACCAAACTTCCAGCTCCTATCTCTAGTTTCCGTCTGAAATTCAGACTTGTGTTCAAATGCCTATGTGAGATTCCCTTTGAATATGAAAAAGGCACATTACACTGAAAATATAAAATATCATACTTTGATTACTGCCCCACAGAGAAACAAGCTAACAAAACTAAATTAAAATGTGAACCTCCTTGTACTATTGCCTGGGTACACTAAACACTGTTTCAATGATCACAATTGCTCAAGCATTCAACTTAGGAGATCATCTTTTATTCTTCTCTGGCGTACATTTCCCTTTTCCGACCTAGTCAATTCCATATGATTTTTGTTGTTTTGTTTTATTAAGAAGGGGTCTCACTAAGTTGCCCAGGCTGGCCTTGAACTCCTGGGCTCAAGTGATCTTCCTGTTTCAGCCTCCCAACTAGCTGGAACTACAGACATGTCCATTTTATATTTTAGTCCTATGTCTAAAACATTTGGCTTCTCCTCATTTTCATAATCAACAATCTAGAAGTTATCATTATATTTAGTCATCATTATATTTACTCTTGATTATTTTCAGACTTTACTTTTTAGAGCCGTTTCAGGTTCACTGCGAAACTGAGCAGAAGGTAGAGATTTCCCTCAAACCTCTTGCTGCCACACATGCATAGCCTCCTCCATTATGAATATCCCCCAACAGATGGCATATTTATTACAATTGATGAACCTACGTTAACAAATCATTATCATCTAAAATCCAGAGTTTAAGTTAGGGTTTATTCTTTGTGTTGAATATTCCATGGGTTTGGACAAATACATAGTGTAACAACATGTATTCACCATTATAGTATCGTACAGAATATTTTCCCTGTCCTAAAATTCCTCTGTGTTCTGCATCCTCATCTTTCCTTCCCCCCAACCCCTGGCAACCATTGATCTTATTACTGTCTTCATAGTTTTACATTTTTCAGAACCTCATATATATATATATTTTTTTTTTGCGGTACCGGGGATTGAACGCAGGGGTGTTCTACCTCCGCGCTACGCCCCCGGCCCTATTTTTTTATACTTTATTTTTGAAACCGGGTCTTACGAAGTTGTGGAGGGCCTCGCTAAGTACAGAGAGAGAGAGAGAGAGAGAGAGAGAGAGAAGGAGAAAGAGAGAGAGAGAGCTGAGGCTGGCTGCGAACCCAGATCCCCAGATCCTCTGGTCTCCGCCTCCCAAAGTACTGGGATTACAAGCGTGCGCCACCACGCCCGGCAGAACCTCATATATTTGACATATATAGTATTTAGCCTTTTCATATTTGTTTCTTTCACTTAGTAATAAACATTAAAGTTTATTTCAGGTCTTTCCTTTGTTTAATGGCTCTTTTCCTTTAAGCACTAAATAATATGCAATTATCTGGGTGTACCACAGTTTTTTTTATCTTAGATTTTTCCAATACCTTCTAATTGTCACACTATGGCAGATTGTATTGTTCAAAAATGGCCAAATCAAATCTCTTATCTAACCTAATTTTCTGCAGCATGACCATGCTGCATCGCCATCAGGAGGGAAATCTGTTATTCTCTCCACTTGAATGTGACTGGTTTGGCCAGTAGAACAGAGGCAAGGCAACAACACATCAGCCTTAGGGCTTTAGTTCTTGCCTTTTGAAGCTGTGAGACCTGTGAAAAATGTAACTACTGGAGACTACGATGCTGCTAGATGTTTAAGCCAAATGGAGGGATCCTGCAGGATGCAATCAACCACGAAGGGGCCAGGAAGCATTTCTGACACCAGATATGTGAATGAATTAGCTATCCTGGAAGTGCATCCTCCAGCCCCAGATGCTCCAACTGATTTGTTCAAAATGCAAAGCATAAAACCACCATAGAATTCAACAATTTCACTTCCAGATATCTATTTGAGAGAAATAAACAAAAGAAATGTTGAAACAAAAACTTGTGTATGAGTATAGTAGGATTATTCATAATAACCAACAAATAGAAACAACTCAAATGTTCATCAATGGAGGAATGAATAATAATATGTATGCAATGGAATGTCATTCAGCAATAAAGAGGAATAGAATACAGATAAATGCATCCACATGTATAAAACTTAAAAATATTGCTAAGTGAAAGAAGCCAGTTACAAAAGACACTGTATTAGATTATCCCATTTATAGGAAATATTCAGAATAGACAGATCTATGCAGACAGAGATAGAGAATAGATTAATGGTTGCCTAAGGCAAATTGAGTGTGTGTGTGTGTGTGTGTGTGTGTGTGTGTGTGTGTGTGTATGTTTTGGGGGAGAGAGATGGGTGCTGGAAATCGGAAGAAAATGCTAACAAGTATATTGTTTCTTTTGGGAAATGAGGAAAATGTAAAATTAGATCAACGTGATGGTTTCTTAAAGTGGTTAATACACTAAAGCCTTTAAAGTATACACTTTAAATGAGAACTATATGATATGTAAATTATACCTTGGTAAGGCTGTTAAAAAAACAAAAAAAAAACACTTTAGTCAAATCATATGTACTCCTTCTTAAAAGTTTTCCTTCATTTTATATCATCTCAGAACAAATTCCAAACTCTTATTCTAGGCCTATAAGCCTAATAACAAATCTCTGTGAGATCACAACCTTGTGACCATACTGACCTAATATCTTTCAATCCCTCCAAAGCCATTCTATTGAGACGAGCTGGAGTTTTCTCAGTGTTTCACACGGTCTGGGATTGTTCTCTCATCACACCTAAACCCATAACCAAAAACTCTTCCTCTAGGTCTTCACATGTTTACATCCTCCTAGCCCTTCAGGTCTCAGCTTAAATATCAACTTTTTATGGTAGATTTATGGAATCAAAGTAATGGCTGAGTCACTTTTTCACACAATACCCTGTTTTGTGTTTATAACACTTCTAACACTCTAAATAATTATTGGATCTGTTTTATTTCCTTGTGATGTCTTTTTCCCACTAGAACTTAAACTCCATGACAGCCCAAATCTAATCATTTGATCATCACTTTGTAGCACCTGGAAGTATATGCAGAGTAGATGTTTGGTTCGATGAGGAATTCTTTACACTTATTTTCTAGCTTATTTTTCCAAAAAGTATATATCCCAAAAATATTTTTGTGACCTTCATTCTCACCTTTCTCTGCTCCCCATTAAGGAAATCTCAGGCTGCCTCCATACTAGAACAGCGTGGTCAGAGCGGGTGCTTATTCATTCTTACCCGCCTCTCACAAACTGTTCACACATCTTCCCACTGCTACAGGAATGATGAAAATACCTTATGAACTGTTTTCTCAAGTATTTACCATTTATATTTTTACTACTTATGATATATAATTGTGAAGAATGAACACATAACAGAATATCAGAAAATCAAGCTTCTGTCCTGAAATCTCCAAAGAGGTCAAGTCATTCAACGGAGTCTATAAAATAGTGAACTTATTCTAGATAACTTCTGAAATTCCTTTCATTTCAATCTATCCACTCATTTCCCTCTACATGGAGGGATTCTCTTATTCCTTTTAGAGATTTATCCCTGACCTGTGGCCATCATTCAATCCTCTTCTGCACACATCCCTTCCAGAATACTCCATCACCTTTTATTCCCTTTCCTTTTCAAGGTGTCATCAATCTCTTTTTCCACATTGGTGCTTTCTCCCCAGATAAAAAATAGTCTCTAGAATGTCTCCAACTGAGAAAATCCTTTATATAACCCATTCCCTCTCCTCTCCTCTCCTCTCCTCTCCTCTCCTCTCCTCTCCTCTCCACTACTCTCCTCTCCTCTCCTCTCTCTCTCTCTCTCCCCCTCCCTGGGGATTGAACCCACACCAGTCCTATTTTATTTTTTTTTATTATGAAAGAGGGTCTCACTAAGTTTCTGAGAGCATTGCTAAATTATTGAGGCTGGGCTTGAAACTGTGATCCCCCTATCTCAGTCTCCCAAGTACTGAGATTACATGGATGCTCCACCACACCAGGCAATCTATTCTTTTTTTAAGCACAGCCCCATGCCATCACACTTTTCTTCATATATTTAATCAACAATTACTGAATACCTAGGATGTGCCAGGCACTATTGTGCAAGGTAGGATTGGAGCTTACCCAACCTCTTGATGAGAGATGTCGCTATGTGATATGCTTCAACTCAGATACAGGAATAGAAATGATACATGTCATTTGTAGGAAGCAAACACTTACAAGCTGGTCTGTAATTGTGAATTGTCATAATGTTTATCACAGTAGTTAACATATGTTTGGGGTTTTTATTTTTGTTGTGACTATTATTTTGCAAGGTCTTGTATAATTGAATTATTAGAGATATGTATTCTGAAAAGAATAATTAACTGAAAAGTTAATTAGAAATCAGATTTTGAATAATTCTGGCATGCAGAGCACAAGTGTTGTCCACATGGAAACCAGAGAGTTCTAATGATCAAGATGCTTATAGTGAAATAATGGAGACTGATGTATATAAACTTAATGTCAGTTATACAATAGAAATTAGAAAGATACTTTTGTAAATAAAATAATCTTGAGTCACAGAAAAAGCAGTAATAAGTTCTAACTGAAAGACCTAAGGAAGATCTACACAAATGGCATGCCAAGAAAATTATACTAGATGATGACTGTCATAGTTTGAATTTAGAATAGCCCCTTAGATCTCACATATACAAGGCAGCCATGCTGGAGGTGGGGCTTGGTTGCTGAGGAGGGGCTCCTGGGAGTGTGGCCTTGGAATTATATATGGTCTCTCCTCCTCTGCTCTCTCTCTTGCTTCCAGCCTCTGCTATGTGAGAGCAGAGCCCTTGCACCCTTTCCCTCTGCTCCCTGTGCCATTCCCTGAACTCCACAGACTTACCCAGCCTAACACGGGTGGAACCTCTGAAATCTCCAGCACTGTGAGCAAATAAACTCCTTCCTCTAGGTTGTTTTGGTAAGGGGTTTTGGATTATAGCAGGGAGAATATTGGCTGAAACAATGTCCATGCCTTAGAGAAAGAGGGAGAAGATGGGGGAGGCCGTATCAAGTAAGGAGACAAGAAGAGAAAAGGCAGAATAATATGAAATACTATTCATATATATAGTATGAAAGTGGCTCAGGACCAACATTCCATCTACTTTGGGATGTGGAAGCTTTGGGACATGAGGCTGGGCCTTGTTGAGGACAGTGACTACCATGCTGAAGGGGGTCAAACTTTATTCTTTTGAAATGAAGAAACAACCTAAATTTAGATCAGGGACATAAGGCGATCTGACTGATTTTAGAGAGACGGAAGTGTTCTTGTGAATTTTCCCCCATGGAGGAAAGTGGTAAGAAACTTCTGGATGTAGGGGTACACAGATGAATTTTTTCCCAAAGTACAAGACAACACATTGGAAGTAGAAAGGGGAGATGTTAAAGATATATTTAAAAAATAGTGTAGCTGGTAAACATAGGAATGTTTACCAGTTGAGTGCAATTGTTAATAAGGAAGGAATGCAAGAAATATGGCAGCAGGAGTCTTAATAGAGAATAAGGGATAACTGGTGATAATACTGAGGGTCAGAGGAGGTTAAATGAGGAAATGGGTTTGACCTGCAAAATATGAGTTAGAGGCATTTCTGAAAAGTTCAGGTGGAGGAGTTTAATAATGACTAGATACCAGATACAGAGACTATGGAGCATGGAAACAAAAGCCAAAATAGATCCTTTGCATGGAAGTGGATGGGGAATCGGGTAAAAGGTTGGGCAATACGACAACTAGAAAACTCATTGACAATTGTTTTTGTTTGTTTGTTTCTGTGGTCTTAGTTGAACGGTGAGGGCAGAAGCCATCCTGCAGCAAAATGATGAGAGGAGTAAGTTGGGGATGATGAAGTAGATTACAGGTACAAGAAATCAGTCAGAAAAAGAAGAGTTATCACATTACCCTGCTGCTCTAAACCTTATAGTCACTTTCAATCTTACTCCTAATGAAATATGAAGTTCTGATCACAGGCTACAAGACTCAGCATTATTTGGAAATCTCTGAACTCATAACCCCCACTCTTACCACAATCCCCAATAGCCAACTCTGCTGCAACCACATTGAGTATCCTGGCTGTTTCTTGGACAAAACACATAGGTCTTTGCCCTGTCTCTGGCCTTTCTATTTGAATTGCTATAATTTCTCCAGGTATTTACATGGCATTTCACTGGTTCTTCCTGCTGAATATCACTTTAACAAATAGAATTCCTGGCCATCTGATTTAAAAAAAAAAGGCTGCTCCACCCTTTCTTTTAAACACTTATTACAACCTGACTTACTAAAAATACATATATTCTTCTGCCCTCCTTCCTCCCTCTTACCTTCAGAATGTAAACTATAATAGAGCAGGAACTTTCTTTGTTTTGGCCAACGCGATATTCCCAGTTCCCAGAATAGTGCCTGGCACATACTAGGTGTTCAGTAACTGCTGATTAAATATATGAATAGAAGTATGTTGGTATGGGCTGTACTTAAAAAGAAGGATGGATTATAGAAAGGATTTTCTCAGTTGGAGACATTCTGGAGACTATTTGTGTCTGGGGAGAAAGAACCAGTGTGGAAAAGAGATTGATGGCACCTTGAAAAGGACAGGGTATAAAAAGGTGATGGAGCATTATTCTGGAAGGGATGTGCACAGAAGAGGATTGGATCAAGGCCACAGGTCAGGGATAAATCTCCAGAAGGAATAAGAGAAATCCTTCATCTGAAATGTAGGGGAAAATGAGTGGACAGATTGAAATAAAAGTAAAATCCATAGAAGGAAATTGAAAGCATTGATTCTTAAACTATGAAATACAATACAAGAATTCTGAGGCAGACTAGAAAAAAAAAGTAGGGCAGAAGCTTGAGGAGATCCAGAGGAGAGAAACTTTGGATGTGTTGCTTATGGTGAAAAGAGATTTCTACATTTCCAGGAAGCCAGCCTGGGGCAGAACTCTTTCCTCTTCAGCACCCTTATTTTGCAAATCATTTCTAATGCAAACATCTTCCCACACAGAGCAACTTGCAGCATTTAAAAGGAAATTTTTATTCTAATAAGTTTTTAACATAGAAACTAATTTTTTAGATAGGCTAATACTGGATGTCAGGGTACTCCACTCACTGAAATATGTGTGTGTGTGTGTGTGTGTGTTGATATTACTATCCATAGGAGCTTGGTTCCAAGACCCCTACACATACCAAAATCCACAGATAATTTCAAGTGCTTTACATGAAAGTGGCATAGTATTTACATGTAACATACACATATCCTCCTATATACTTTGTGTATGTGGTGGGGTTGTACTGGGGATGGAATCCAGGTGTGTTCTATCTGTGAGCTACACCCTCAGATCTATATTTTGTTATTTTGTTATTTTGAAACAGGGTTTCACTATGTTGCCGAGGGCCTCTGTAAGTTGCTGAGGCTGGCCTGGAACCTCTGATCCTCCTGTTTCAGAATCCCAAGTACTGGGATTACAGGTGTGCACCACCAGGCCCAGCTGCCCTATATACTTTTAATCACTTGTAGATTATAATACAGAAGTCAACATACCTGCTATGTAATAGTTGTTCTCTTGTGTTGCTTAGGGAATGACAAGAAAAAAATCTCTGTCCATGTTCAGTAGAGGTAAAAGGTTTTAAAAATATTTTCTATCCATGGCTGGTTGAATCATGGATGTGGAACTCAGAGATATAGTAGGCTAACTGTATACCCACATACAGTAATGTATGTATATGTATAAGTGTACATACATATATGTACACGGTATGTATTCATATAGTTTATGTATATATAAAGTGTATATATGTTCAATATAACAAATAAAATAACCTGATTTTGGTTTTCTTTGAATTGTCTAGTGGACTTGCAAGTATCTAATATTTTTCTTTCTTGAAACTAAATTTTGCTCTTGACTCCTAGCAGAGTCACTGTTTGTTTAGAATGACTACTGTTTAAGCTTTAATGGGAATAAACATAGATTATTTTTCCCCTCTGATGATCCAACTGCTTTACTATATGTTCTCATTCCTTTGAACCATTCTGGTATTAGAAAGCAAATGATAGTTTTCTACCTACAAAGTAGTATATGTACATTATAAAAAAAGAAAGAACAAACAACAACATAAAAATTACCCATTTTATTACCTAGGGTCATTACTTGTTAATTTTTCATTTATTCTTCCCTTCCAACCTTTAGCTCTGAATAAGTATCTAATTTTTAAATACTCCAGGTAGTGATATATGTAATTCTATAGTCTGATTTTCATTATTTTCTATCATTAGCATTTTCTCAGATAATTAAATGTTCATCGAAAAAGTATATAATTTTAATAGCTGCTTAATATTCTGTCATTTGGTATTTATTTAACTATTGCTCTATTTGATATTGCTTTTTCTTTATATTGTAAATGTTATTACAAGAACATTTCTGAACAGTTTATTCTATTTAAGGGCATTTGAAATGTTATCATTGTTTCTGTGAAAATTATCATTATAACGATTGCTAGAGTTTGTGTTTAAAACAGTAAATCAGACAGAATACAATGCATAACTCCATATTTATATATTGATGCTGATAGTCTTCAAGTGGTTGCATTTTGGTTTATATTGTCTTACCCAAGAATTCCTAGCTATGAATTTTCATGATTTGTGTTCTAAAAATGTTGGTATTGTGCATTTATTAAACTTAGGCTAAAGAAAAAAATGTGCCATATGCATTCTTGGATATACTAGACTAGAATAACCACTAAAGCCAATATTTGAATCATACTTTTTATAATCATCATGAAAAATGATATTATTTTAAGGTTCATTGCAAATAGTGGGTGACACTATACAGATCAATATCTGTATCCTGGGAGTTACTTTGAAAATTGTTTTATTTAAACCTAAGTAGGTATTTTTTGCATCAAAATATTCCCTGATAGCATTAAGGCTGACATTATAAGTCTTTCAGAATATACCTTATAAATGAAATACAGTTATGCGAAGGTTTTCTTCTTTCCCTGGGCAGAAATATTCTTCCCAGTCGCATTTCAAGAGCTCTTTCTTTTTGATGTTCTTGTTCCAGGAACATAAGTGCTCCTGAGTGAATGGGTAATGCCGGCTGAGAGAAGAGCGTGGAGGAGGATAAATCTCACATGTTCCTATTTGGGATTCATCAATGGCATCTGCTGATGTTCGAGGCAGACAGAGTTGCTTAAAATGCAGACTTTTTGCTGTTCCCACCACAATCGATATTGCACATCTTTCATACTTTAAAAGCTGATTTTACTGTAAATCTTCTAACATTCTGTAGGTGATAAATGGCAGGCTTTTAGGGACCAGGCCATTTCAACTAACATGGCAACTGTATTTCTAAGATTAAGATCTGTGTAAAACAAACTGGACTTTGTTTCTGATATAACAGCAAGAAAAGAAGTTATACAATCATTCTTAACCACTTCTGCTGCCAAGCCATAGGACAGCAGGAACGGCCGTGATCATTTCATTCCTTTGCTTCTTCTGGAACTTAAAATGCTTTTCTTAAAACATTGTAGTGTGAAGGAAAACAAGTCTTTACAAATTACAGTATTTTCTCTTTTATCTTCTAGCTGAAGGCACATTTAGAAACTTTACTAAATCTTATAATTCCTTTTTTCTGGAAAACATCTCTTTAGCTAAAATCTCCCATGGGATTGAGGGGGAATATTACAGAGATATAATAAAGAAAAAGTCAGTGACCTTTGAAAAGGGTGCCAGGGTGAGCTCTGGGTCATTGGATAGCAAATTTGATATTTACCAATCTCGTGGGTATAGAAAATGTGGGAAACTAAAATGTAGCTTGAGTGTTGTTGTGGTTTGGATGTTAAACATCCTCCAAAAGCCCAAGTGTTGATGGTTGGTCCCCAGCTGATGGCACTGTTGGGAGGTAGTGGACACTTTAGGGGGTGGGGCCTCGCTGGAAGAAGTAGGTCATCGGGGACACACCTTGGAGGGAACACTGGGGCCCTGGCCCCTCTCTCTTTCTCTCTCTATTTGCTTTCCAACCACCAAGAGTTGAACAATTTCCTCTGAAATGTATTACTACCATGATAGTACAACAGGCCCAAAGTGATGGGACCAGGTGAACATGCTCCGAGACCTCTGAAACCATGGGCCAAATGAATCTTTCCTCCTTTTAAGTTATGTTGCTAAGGTATTTTGTCACAGTGATGGAAAGCTGGTTAGCACAAAGAATGATTCAAGCAAAACTGCAATATAATATCTTTAAAAATAGGTGTGTATTGCGTACAGCTTAAAAATAAATCAAAATTTCTAATGTTCTAGCCCTTCTCAGATTGCCAAAAAAGCAGAAACTTTAATCAACATGGGGGTGTTTACTTTTTATTCTCTTTCATTCTAAGGAAGCTATTCTTATTTATAGAAACCACTTGGTGATGAAAGGATGTATTTTCTAGAATCACAAAGGCCTGCTTTTCTGGAAGGAAAAAGGTTAATTTTGGATTTGAGTTGAGAAGAAAGGAGGTAATAGAGGGAATGTCATGGTAGCCAACATCTTGACAGATTAATATCAAATGATGTAAAAAAAAAGATGATTTAGAAAAGGGTGCCAAGATACTAAACTGAAGAAAGAATAGTTTTTTTTCAACAAATGATGTTAGACAACTGGATATCTCTACTCATAAAATTAAGATGGAAACCTTTCTTATCCCTTTCATACACCATTTAAAAATAATTTAAAATTTATTATAAAAATTAAATATAAGCGCTAAAACTATATAAGAATTAAAAGAAATTGTGGGAGTAAGTAAATCTTCATGTCCTTTAATTAGGCAATGGTTTTTATGGTAGCTTACTATGTGGTATAATATCAAATTCACAAGCAATAGAAAAAATAGCTAAATTATCATTTAAAAATAAAAGTATTTTTAACATCAAGAAAGAGAAAGGAGCTGGGTGTGGTGGCGCACACCTGTAATCCCAGTACTTGGGAGGCAGAGACCGGAGGATCTGGGTTTGCGGCCAGCCTCAGCTCTCTCTCTCTCTCTCTCCCTGTTTCTCTCTCTCTCTACTTAGTGAGGCCCTCTGCAACTTCGTGAGACCTGGTTTCAAAATAAAGTATAAAAAATAGGGCCGGGGGTGTAGTGCAGAGGTAGAACACCCCTGGGTTCAATCCCCGGTACCACAAAAAAAAAAAAAGAAAGAGAAAGACTGCCCTCAGAAGAAAGTATCAATTTATTTGGTAATGACTAGTATTCAAAATATACAAACATCACTTAATAATAAAAATGCAAGTTATAAAAAAATAGGCAAAGAATTTGAATACACAAATTCAAAGCACTTATAAGCACTTAAAACTATGTTTAGCATCATTAAATGTTAGGGAAACATAAATCAAAACTACAGTGAGTTTACACCCACTGTGATGGCCATAATAAAATATATGAAGAGTAACAAGTCCTGGAGAAGATGTAGAAAGACGTGGAGCTAGCCAGGAGTGGTGGCACACGCTTGTAATCCCAATACTTGGAAGGCTGAGACCGGCGGATCCAGTGAGGCCCTCCGCAACTTAGTGAGACCCAGTTTCAAAATAAAGGATAAAAAACATAGGGCTTGGAGGTAGAATGCCCCTGGGTTCAATCTCAGTACCACAGGAAAAAAAAAAAAAAGAAAAACGTGGAGCTCTCATACATTGCTGGTAAGGATGCAAAATGGTGCGGCCTCTTTGGAGAACAGTTCTCAGTTCCTAAAAAAAATCACCATAGAGTTTCTGTATAGCCCAGAAATTTTATTTCTAGGTACATACTCAAGAGAAATGAAGACATGTCCACACAAAAACTTGTGCATGAATGTTTCTGGAAGTTATTCACACTCTTCAAAAGGTGAAATCAAGGCCAATGTTTATAAACAGGTGGATGAGTAATTAAACATATTATAGCCATACAATGAAATATCACTTGTCAATAAAAATAAAGGAAGCATTAATGTATGCTACAACATGGATGAATGTCAAAATTATTATGTTAAATGAAAGAAGTCAGGCACAAAAGACCATCATTGTGTGATTTCATTTTATGTAATTTCTAAAATAGGCTAAGTCATAGAAAGAGAAAATAGATTATTGGTTGCCTAGAGCTGAGCTGTGGAAGTGCAGGGAGGTTAATTGGGGAATGAGTGGTAATGGGTGTGAGATTTCTTTAGAAGTTTTAAAAAATGTTCTAGATTCAGATTGTGGCGATGGTTGCACAGTTTTGTGAGTATACCAACAACCATTGAATAGCAAACTTTGAATTGGTTAATTGTTTAATATGGGAATTATGTATCTCAATAAACATGCTTAGAAAGAGAATATCATAATCATCAATAAAGTTTTTGAGAGAAAATTGGCACAAAACTTGTGATTCGAGCATAGTCAGGGTTCAATTCTAGACCCTCAGATTTACTGAGAATCCCAGGGGATTCTCATGTGCAGATGAGGTTATGTCCTCACCTTGTACATCTGACTGTCAGCAAATACCTTTGGGGAGCTGCAAATAGCCTGCCTTCTTATACTGAGACTGGATTCTATGAGACTCAAGAAACCATGCTCATGATAAGAACATTTTTTCTAGGACTGTAGTGCATTCCTCAGTGATTCAAGAGTATTCTGTCCTTACATATTTTGAGGGACTGGGAAGCATCTGTTAGTGATTTCCTGTCTGTCTTGATAAGAAAAAGAAAGAGAGAGAGAGAGAGAGAGAGAGAGATTACTTCTATTTTCTAGATTTGATAGGAAACTGGGGGGAGGTACTTCTAGTCAAGAACCTGCCTTATATATTTAAATATCATTATTGTAGCATTGGTATTTATGTGCCTCTAATAGTCTTTCCTGAATAATTTTGAAAATTTCAGTGTGAGGTGGACATTTATGAAAACTGTCCTTAAAATCCTACATGTGTACATGGGTAATATTTTCTCCAAAACTTTTACTCTTAGCCTTTTAGAGATGACGATATGAGCAATATATGTTTCAACTGAAGAAATTTGAAATTTCTTCAACCGCTAAAATTGTTCAGCTACTAGTATGCTTTGAATATTCCCTCCAAAACTCATGCTGAAATTCAGTAGTGATTGGAACAGTGTAGAGAGGCAGAACCTTTAAGATGGAATTAGGTCCAGAGGGCTCTGCCTTATCAGTAGGTTAAAACCACTTCTGTGGGAGTGTCTCCTGATACAAGGTTCTCTTTTTCTTTCTCTGCCTGGCATGTTTTGTCACCCCTCAGACTTCTGCCAAGGGATGGTGCAGCAGGAAAGTCCTCACCAAATTCTGATACCATGCTCTTTGACTTCCCAGTCTCAGACTGTAAGCCAAATAAACTTCTGTTGTTTATAATTTACCCAGTCTGTAGCACTCTGTTACAGCAACAGAAAACGAAATAAGACAACCTCCTGAAACCCTAACACAGTGAATCAATGATAGTCTAAAAATAATCATAACTAATATCATTCTTCTGTACTTTAACTCAACAAAGATAAGAAATAGACACATAGAAAGAACTTCATATGTTTTCTGGTTACATGCGTTAGTTTATTATTTATAATATGGTTAGTTGGAATACAGTTTTGCTATGAATTGTGATGTCCTCTCTGTGCACCTCTATCATTTATTTTGGGCAATCACAGGCAGGTATACTTTTAAATTTATTGAGCCAGGCATATTAATTAGGTTAAAACTATGTTTGGAAAGAACACAGTGCTATTTTAATGATTAAACAAAAAGACAAGTTTGTGTTATATGAGCTTTAAATCTATTTTTAGCTACTAAAATTTTGTGATTCTGTAGTTATAAAGTTTTAGAAATGGGTATAAAACAGTAATAAGATTATTACTATTCACATTGTATAAAGTGTTCATAAAAGCATTACTAGGAAAATGGCTTTTGGAGATTTCTAAGTACAATAAAAGTCATTAGGCATTTCTCAGAGAAGTGCACTAATAAAATAGTGACAGCACTAGCAAGGCTACAGGAAATAAAAAAGGAATTCAGAAAAATTAGTGTAGTTTAAAGGGTGATAATATATAGAATAAATTCTATTATATATATTTTTAAAAAGGATATGTCAAGAAAATCAAGAACATAAATAAAAGACAAATTCCTTGAAGAAATATGATGAAAAAATTGGTGAAAATGTAATACAAAACCTGGATTGACATTTAATAAAATAATTAACAAAATATATAAAAGACAATTGCCATGAAAATTGTAAAATACTGCTGAGAAGAATTACACAAGATCTAAGTTATAGAAATTTAATTTCTTCTTCAAAATTTCCCCATGAAGAAAGCTCTAGGCCCAGATAATTTCATTGGTGACATCTATTAAACATTCAAGGAACTATAAATAAACACTTTCAGAAAAGAGAAGGAAAGAACACTTTCCAATGAATTTTTCTAGTCCAATATAACCTTAATGACAAAAAACAAAAACAAAAATTACAAAAAAGAAAATTATAGGGCTGGAAATGTAACTCTGTGGTGGAGCACTTGCTTAGTGTAAGGCCCATGGTTCAATCCCTAATACTGAAAAAATAAATAAATAATATAATAAATGAATAATAAAAATAAATAAATGAAATAAGTATCCATAGGTAGATATAGATTGATATCTATTATGCAGAAATATCTATACAGAAATCATTATATGTAACACAAAAATATGTAAAAAAATAGATCATAGCCATGTAGGGTTTATCCCATGAATGTAAATTTGTTTTAGCACTGAAAATCAATCACTGTAACTCATTATATCAGAATGAAGAATAGGAATCATATGATCCTTTCATAAGAAGAGATTTGGTAGCCTTCATCTTCATCCAGGGCCAAATCTTTCCCCTTTTAGGAATAGAAGGGAACTTCCTTGATGTGATGAAAGGCATTTTTAAAATGTCTCCAGCTAACATTATAATTAATGGTATTTATAACAGTTAATTTTGCCAACTTGACTACTTGACTGGGCCACGGGGTGCCCAGATATTTGATCAAGCGTTATTCTGAGTGTTTCTATGAGGGTATTTTTGGAGGAGATTGACGTTTAAATTGGTGGCCTTGGAGTAGAGCAGATTGTTTCCTTGTGGGTAGCCTCATCCAGTCAGCTGAATGCCTGGGCAGAACAAAAAGACCAGCCTCCCCCACGCAGGAGTGGATTACCCAGTGACGCCTCGCCTCCAGATTTCCTATGCACATCGCTCTTCCTTGTTCTACTGTAGGTTTCCTCTGCACTAGAAAAATCAGATCTTCTGCGCCCAGCATTGTGACTAGAACTGCAGCATTTTCTTCTGCTAGGAAGCCAAACTGCTGGCTCATCCTGAAGAATTTTAACTTGACAGCCTTGAGTCAATTCCTTATAATGTGTATCTATATTACATAATAATTATGGCATATTATTATATAAACTATAGACTATATAAATTAGTGTCACTGTTACATAATTATAGTAGATTTATAATATGTGCATGTATTTTATATGTATATGTATATATTCATTTATATATATAAATATGGATCAATATTTAATATGCAACTAATATATTTATATAATTATATTAATATATTCCATAATATATTGATATAACAAATTATTGATATTATATAATGTAGTTACTGACTTATTATGAATCGAATTATGCTAGTTATATTAATGTAATTTTATTTTAATATATAATTTGTATACACACACATATATATGCTTTATTGGTTCTGTTTCTCTGGAGAACCCTGGCTAACAATGACAATATACACTCAAGAGGCCAGCAAATATAGTACTATTGAGATTGCTTGATTCATCATCCCAGTTTCCGTAACAAATAATACAACTTTCCAATTAAATAAATAAGATGGTATACTACACTCAAACACTCAAAGTTAATTTTTTAGAATTTCATTTAGATGTAAAAGTGTTTTATATTCAAAGAGTATTTTATACATCATAGGCCAAACAAACTTCTTTCGGAGATTAAGACAGTCAGACATCAGAGACTCTTGTTTAGGATCACATGTCCGGTTTGGGCAGAAGTTGGACAACTGTTCCTCAGAAGTAGGCTGTTTTTATTAAATCACAATTTTCTTTCATCTATAGAACATTCTGATATCAATTTTAAATAAACTTGTGTTTTCCTTTCACTCAAAATTCTGGTAGGCTGTAAATTTTTACAAAATCCATACATTCCCATCTCAGTTTCTATATTATAAGCAGCAAATCAAAATTATTATATTTTCATATTAATGTAGGATTTATATTTACATTAAAAGTAACCCTCTTTTTGAAGTTTCCTTTCAGATTAACAACTATAATCACTTTAAAATCATATGTAAACTATGTGTTCTAACTCCTACCAACACATCAATATACTAAAATCAGTTGGGTCTGAAAAATGTTGATAGAGGCAAATTATTTTTTTAAATTTTTTCTGAAATGCTTAAATTAACATTTATTTTTTATGTTCATTTATTGGTGCATTGTAATTATACGTTTTGATATATGTCAGGGTATGAACATCACACATGCACACATTGCACATTTAGCCCTCCCTCCAATCCCACCCTATTCCCTCCCACTTCCCTCCCCTTCATGCTCCGGATAGTGATTGAGTCTTATAGGTTTGTGTATGTAAATCATGTGGGAGGGGGGTGGAGGGAAACACACTATTTTTTAACTTTATATGTTGTGTTTTTTAAACTTTTATATGTTGTGATTTTTCCCATAAAACGAAGCCCATGATAAAATTTAATTTATAAATTTGATACAGTAATAAATCAACAGCAATAACTAAGAATAAAATGGAACAACAATAACAAGATAGAGTAGTTTCCACTTCTCTGCAGTTTTGTTTTCCATAATTTTAGTTATCCATGGGCCACAGAGGTCCAAAACCATTAGATGGAAAACTCAAGAAGTAAAAAAAAAAAAATCCACTGAGACAGGTTATAGCTATCAAAGAGGAAAGGGTGTCTGTATATGTGAAATTTTATGCTATTCTGCTAGTTTTTACTTTTACTTTACTCATATTTGTCCTCTTTATTTGCTTAGAAGAAAATACAAGACCACTAAAACACTAGAAAACAATATTACCCATATAAATCACAAATCAAATGCAGTATTGATCTCCAACTGTGGTCTGTTATCCAATTAGCTTTGAAGAGTTCATGCCTTCTGTAAGTTGTGAGCTCTAACATCTCCTCTCACCCTCACTTGTTCTCCTGCTGCCTATCATTGCTTCATTATCCTGTCTAGCCTTCTTCTGGAAATCATTCATTAGTAAACAGTAAGACAATCTCTATAACATTATTGGCCTTCCTCTCAAAATATAAGAAGTTGTGAATTTCCAGGTAAAAATGAGTATTTATGAATACTTGAAAAGCTACTAATAATGAAATCATGTGGAAATTTCTAAGCTGGTTGTAAATACTCGTACATGAAGAGTAAGGTGATAAGAAGTGATAGTAATTAAGCCGGGCGTGGTGGCACACCCTTGTAATCCCAGTACTTTGGGAGGCAGAGACCGGAGGATCCGGGTTCGCGGCCAGCCTCAGCTCGCTCTCTCTCTCTCTCTCTCTCTCTCTCTCTACTTAGTGAGGCCCTCCGCAACTTCATGAGACCCGGTTTCAAAATAAAGTATAAAAAAATAGGGCTGGGGGTGTAGCGCGGAGGTAGAACGCCCCTGGGTTCAATCCCCGGTACCGCAAAAAAAAAAAAAAGAAGTGATAGTAATTATTAAGTTAATTGAATTATTGTGTCTGTCACTTAAAATTACATTTACCCTATATCTCTAAGAACTTCTTATTTGGGGTTTTAGGATATTTGGGTGATATTATGAATCTCCTATGCCCATACTTTACATCAGCCTTTTCTTTTCTCTTTTTACTTTTTCTATGTATTCTATTGCAACATAAACTGGTGAAGTCTGTTTCAAGATTTTCCAAGCCCTGGGATTTCTTCAACTAACTCCTCTGTGTCGTGGGCCTTACTGAAAACATCATTCACGGTTTTTATTCTAGGACCCCAGTACTCCGTAAAGCACAGAAGCATCCAAAGGAATAAGGACTCATTTTTCCACGTTGCAAAACCTCTCTATAGTATTCAGAAACTATCCATCAAACAGGCTGTTTTCAGTTCTACCAGAAAGCTTCCCTTCACCCAAGCTGGCCCTGTTGATTCTTAAATTCTAGAATAAATAAATATAAACAAAGATGAAAGGGCTAGATTTTTCTCTTAACCTCACAAATAATGCATTGACTTTTCCCCCTAAGTTCTTCTTTTATTGTTGTAAGTCATACAAAACAAGTGGCTATAAAAGAATATTTAGATAATTATAGAGTGACGAGGAAAATAAACCTGTAAAGGAAAATGTAACAGATATGAGCTACCACCTGAGCATGAAAGGGACATAAAGGGAGTGCGTGCCATTATCTTTTCCTGTTATGTGCTTCTCCGGAGGAAAAATGACTTTAAATCTCTCAACTACCAACCAGGCCTTCTCTATAAATCAGAGGTTACATGCATTCCATTCTACACGGAGGCATTTTGTATTTGCTGAATCTTGATGCACCTTAAATAGATATCACCCACACAGAGTAATTAGTTAAAAATACAAATTGAACTTTGTGGTCATTAAATGTTGTTCATAAGATGTTTTAAAGGAGTTTGAGGTTCACAGCAATATTAAGAGGAAGGTGTTGAGGTTTCCCATTTATTCCCTGCTCTCATAAATGAATAGCCTCCCACATTATCAACATCCCCAACAGAGGAGCACTTTGGATACAATTGATGAACCTACATTGACACATTAGTATCACCCAGACTCCATAGTTTACTTTAGAGTTCACTGTCCTCTAGGTGGTACAGTCTTTAGTTTTGGACACATATAATGATATGTATCCATCATATCCATCATGATGGTATTACAGTATTTTCACTGATCTAAAAAAAAGCAACCCTGATCTCCCCGTATTTATCCCCCATTAAAAGTCATTTTAAGGAAGTCTAAAAATTGAAATTCGACTGGATTATTGATTATTTCTGCATTCACTTAAAATACTCATACATAATAGTTATTATTATTAATTATATAAGCATGGGACCTAGAGCTCTCTGTCTATTAAGTTTGGTTTGTTTGAAGCTTGACAGTATAAGAAAAACTTCCTTTCTATTTGAGGAAAAAACTGTAAAATAAAATGTTGCTATATTATTTTCATTTCAAAAAGCTACAGGAAAAGAGAACAATTTTGCAGAAAGAAAATGTTGGTATTATTTTGTTATCTTATAACTTTATTTTGCTTCCCTTGCTCTGTAAAATCAATTTATTATGAATGATAATAAGTTATAATAAAGATTGTTAAATAAATTAAATGGACATACAGAATGTTGTGATGGATTTTACTTATTGGTTGCCTTAAAAATAATTTTTGGCTGCCACTCTCCAAATTCAATAGTTCCTTTTATACAGCCCTTTAATATTGTTTAGTTACCCAGTTATCTCTATTTTTAAAGAAGAGATACAAGGTTACTAGTTCAACTTTTTATCAAAATTGAAATATTTGTACTAATTTTTCAAGTGCAATGGAATAAATCTTACTAACTTATTTCTATGTGATTAACTTCTTGGGCCTACACTTCTGGTCCATGTTAAGGTGTTTGGAAGGGAAAAATAAAAATGCCAGCTAATAAGCAGAATGTAGAAGTCAGGCATAAAATGAATCCAGAAAAGGGACAAAACATAACAAGAAAAATTTTAAATACATTATCATGGATTTTAATTACGTTTTCATTCACTCACCAAATATTGATTGCAGACCTACTATGCATGAGACAAAACAGATCAAAATCTCAGTTCCCCTGGCACTTGTATTTTATTTGCTTAATTCCACAGTGTTTTGGATGAAGTCATCTTTTGGCAGGCTCAGACTTTGGTCACAGATGATCTATAAGGCTACTTTGCATGGATGGGCTATTCTTATATGTCTAACAGTGTAGGATTCTGGACTTCACAAAGCTCATCATAATAAATATGACATTTCTTAGGTTTGACATATCATTCCATAGATGAAAGGTAACTAGCAACCCATCAAATATAATCCCGATTTAAAATATTGTTTAGAAAGTGTTTATTATGGAAGCTATAAGCTATGCAAACATCTACTCTGAAGAAGATTGAAAATAGATAAGTAGAAGATTTTACAGTAGAGTTAGAAAATAGGTTAGTTTTTCTTAGCTAGGCATGTTGTCCTTCAGATCATCCTTACAAAGATTTTTCTGTCCTATTCAAAGAGTGGAAATCAGAAAATCATGCTGTCATGAATCATTTTTACTGAGGGGAGCAAGAAAAATACATTCCACAGGAATGTCAGGTATATTGCTAAAAAAATTGTGTCTATTAATTTTCCTTTCAATCCTTCTTGAAGTTATATGCCTTTAAAGTACCAAGACAAAATTATTCAGTTTTTCTACAGTGTTTCTCTCCACAGTACTCTTTACCATAATTGCTATAGGTGGGTCCTGTTCTCTCTGCTTCTACACTAAAGGGATTTATCAGGCAATGACTAACCATTTTGGAAATCCTGTTTATTTCATTGTCAATGTTTTCATATCTCCTTACAGTAAAATTTACCGCTTATACATTTTACTAAAAATATTTTTTCAGAAAATATCTGTAAGACTATATATCTTACATTCATGTTATTTTCATTAAATATTTTAATGGGAAAATTGAGAAAATATTGCATATAATGGAAAATGACAAGGAAGAAAACATGCCAACCACCTCACCGCCGTTCAGTGTGGAGACGGGTAGATTTCTATGGACTAGGAATCAAATTTGACACCTTTTCTCGATTCCTCTGGGCCTCTGTGAACTCATCATAATGTATAGCTAAGGTTAAATGCAAGAGGTTCTGTGATTAGATAAAACTCATAGACGTACACGGTCGTTCATAACCCTTTTTAATTACTACCAATCAAGAAATTGATTAAACTGAACCAAAAAATAAAGTTGTGCTAACTACTGCGAAGGCCTTTTTGTCAATGAAGCTTGTCAAAGCATAGCTCTTAATAAACACCCCAGTCTTCAGCAACAGTGGCTGCTGCTTCTTCACCGCCCTCTAGTGGAGGGCATGGTGTATCGCAGTTTCCTAAGCCAGGGACTTGAAAATAAAAAAATCTTTCATGAAACCCAGTGAAGTATTTGCATATATTACTCCTTCATTTGTTTAGATGTTTTGGAACCTTCAACGGATAGACTTCCTGTGTGTGAACTTTGCTTGTAAATTTATTCCAGCTTTTATGCTCTAAAGTTAAATTTTTACAAATTAAAAACATGTACAAATTTTTACTTGGGGCTTTACTCATGCACATGTTTCAAAAAGTAATTACCAGATATCTGAGCCGTCTCAACTAAATAAATAATAAAAGTAGCCAAGCCAATGCATTTAAAGTAAGAACATGGCATGCACATTTTGGATTCTTTCATTGTCATAATTAAGAACTGAATGACATAATCACTTTTCAAAAAAATGCATATTATCAATATATTTGTAATTACCATGAGTATTTTAAATGTAGTCCTTTTTACTTTTGTTTATCTTTCAAATTAACTTATCATGAGTTTCAATCATCTGTGTAGAATATACAATTTTCTATTTAAGAAAATATGTTTGGATATATAAAAATCTACAGTTTGAAATGAAACTAGCTTCCACTTTAGCTTGGGAAAGATCGCATGGGTAAAGATGACTGACATTCAGATGTGGACTACCTGCCACATTTTAAATTATTTATCTTTATTTAACCACTGTATTGACGTGACATAATAGGGATCACTGACCCACAGCAGAGTCTAGGAGACAAATTGGAAAAGCAGGTGAGGTTATTTGGGCACTTGTGGAAACCAGAGTATCCGTGAAAAATCACAAATGTTTGACACTGTTGAATATAAGACCTCTATGACTTAATATGGATTATTTTTCCGGTTCCCAGCTGAATTAACGACTATCATTAGACAAGCACATCGTCGGTTAATTTTTCTGTATTGAGTAATGCTAGTCTATGTTCAGGCTTATGAGATACTTTAGAAACAAAATTGAAGCCACGTGTTCTCAAAGTGTACTACTACAGAGCATTTAGTAATCTTTTACCACCTTTTGTTTGATGTGAAAAAAATATTTTTAGTGCACCATTTTTACCTGAGTCGTAAATATATCATGTGTTATGACACCCTGGAACAATTTCCCTTCAATCATATGGCTTTATTGCTATTGCTTGTTTTACTGAACCATATGATGATACAGTGAGGAAATGAAAGTACCAGTTTATACATAAAATTAATTGAGAAGAAATGAAGGGACATTATTTTTTCCTTGTTTAGATAAACTTCTTAATACTTGTCAACACAAATTCGTTTTGGATTTAGTCATGAGTTTGTTTTTACAATGGTATCCTTAAGCTTGTTAATCTTTATAAATTTCCTCAGGTAGTTGAAATTTTGTCTCTTTAATACATATATAGTTTGATGAAGAAATTATCAAACTACCATTATCACACATCGGCATATCTGAAATAAAATGAAATAGATTATTATACATTGTTGTGCTGAATGTTGTTTTCATTTTAGCAAATGGTAAGTATTTGTTTTTTTTTTTCAGTAAAGAACTTAAGCCAGATGTGGTGGTGCATGCCTATAATCCCAGTACTTGGGAGGCTGAGACTGGAGGATCACAGTTTTGAATCCAGCTCCAGCAATTTAGCAAGACCCTCAGAAACTTAGTGAGATCCTGTTTCAAAAAATTGTTTAAAAGAACTTAAAATATTGAGCAGACAATTCTTAGGCTTAATAAAGTTACAACAGTGCAGATCAGTAAATGATAATCTGTTTAAAAGAGTGATTTAGATAAAAGTGAAATGAGCATTCACAGTTGGGATGGCATGGTTCTGACTACATACCTTTAAGAAGAGATGTTTGGGGTGATACAGCAGTATTTAGCTAGTTTACTGGAGCAGTAGGTTTGCCTTGATGTTTACTGTGAGATAAGTTTGAATTGACTGAACCATGTATTTCCATATTATTATAGCATCTGACTTTTAATGCTTGCATTTATATATCCAAATAGAATCCATGGATTCTAGGACTTGGCCATGCAAAGTGTTGTCAGACTTGCAGTAGACATCACCTCAGAGCTTGTTGGAAATGCAGAATCCCTTAAATTTAGCAATCAGATTCTATACTTTAAAATGCCTTACTCTAGAAAATACTATAGAGAATATATCAATATAATATTTAATATGTAGACGTATTGTGAATGTACATACACATGAATGCATGTGTGTATATGTTGATTATTTCTCAAAAGTAGGTTTCTACGAGAACTGTAACATAGGTCCTATCTCAACCACACCCCCTCCACTCTCTCACCACCTCAGGCCCCACATGCTCTTGCTCAGAGTTTGCAAAGAACTTTGAGACAGTTTCCTTAGAATTTTAGACGAACTCCTAGATTGTTTTGACTATCTTTTAGCAAGAGAAACGGAAGACTAGGAAGGAAAGGTAGTGGAAAAGTTTATTTGAAAAAGTGAAGAATATTCCAGAGTGAATGTAAGTGTATATTTTAAATAGCATTGGGTAATTCTAACAACGAAATCACATTTATGATCTATTTTTCTTTTCTGCTTTTCTTTTGACAGCTCTATGACAATTGGATGAATTTTTTCTAATTTACAGTTAGCATTTTTCAATTAATTCAGGCATGCTAATTTTTTGCATAAACTTGTACATTTAAATTCAAGATGTATTAATTCAGTGGATATTGGTTAAAATACTGTGAATAAATTTGTGCAATGTGCTGTGACTTTGGATTTTAAATCCAAAATTCAGTAACTGCTCTGAAAAACCACTGTCCTTCAGAAGTTTTCTTAGATTATGCCATTCTTCTAACCACCCTCAAAGACTGAGGCAACCAGAGAGTTACCATAAGTACTGCTTCTATATTTCACTTGTGTAATGGTAAACTTGTTGAGATACTTTCCCTATTGTTGCTTTTTACTGTGTGAACATAATGAAGTTATATTCTTTGTCTAAGAAATGATTGGCTTTAAAGTATTTTGTAGCTCTACACCTAATTTTCTGGGAAGAGAATCCCAATCTTATAATCTTTCCATTAACTAAAAAGATCATTTTGTTTTCAATTGTCACCAGACTTTACCTTATTTTTGGCTGATTGTCCCCTTCCTGAAATTTTCATCTCTGTTGTCCTCTCTGACTCACTCTCTTTACCATTCTTCTGAAATATATACTCCAAGTTATTATGATAAATTCAGCCTCCCTTTGCCTTTTGTATATTTTTATTCAATCAGAATTGGATTCTGGGTCCTCTTTTCCGCTCACTGTTTATGATATTTCTGGGAAATTTCATTTTCTCCCATGGATTAAGCTACTACCAATTTACCAATGATTTTCTAACTTGAAGTTTATACCCTGATTTCCCTCTGGGCTTCTTATTTTATATCAAAGTTTTGTCTTGAGTATCTGCACTTGGATATCAAGATGTCCTAAACAGAAATTATTTTCTCACCTTTCCTCCACATCCCAAGATTGATCCACTGTATTTCTTGCCAATTAATTGTGACTCTAGTCAGATAAGCACATGACAGAGAAATATATAAACCTCTTCCATTGTATAATGTTCTCACTGGCTATTGTTATCCCCCTTTTTTAAGCTTGTCTTCTCCTGTAAGTTTACTTGTTTTAAAGAGTACTACACTTGGAGATACTTCCTCACTTTCCATTTAATCTTTTGTTGAAATCCAATTTGTAGTTCCATTACGCTACCAACATTTCTACCACCTGAATCATTACGTCTTCCCACTACTGGGTATCTATCCAAAGGAAATGAAATCAATATATCAAAGAGATACCTGCATTTCCACATTTATTGCAGAAATATTCACAATAGTCCAGATACAAAATCAACCAAGATGTCCATCAATGGCTAAATGAATATTTAAAATGTGGTTATATATACACAATGGAATGTTATTCAGCTACAAAAATGATGAACTCCTGTCAATTGTGGCAACACAGATGGAGCTAGAGGACATTAGTTTAAGTGAAATAATCCAGGCACAGAAAGACAAATATCACAGGTTCTTATTCATCCATGAGGCTAAAATGATGATCACATGGAAGTAGAAAATGGTATATAGTTCACTAGAGGCTAGGGAGGGAAGAGAAGAAAAGGATAGTGGGAAATATAACATTTGAGAAGATGGAAATGTTAATTACACAGATTCAATCATTTTACACTCCTACACACACACACATACACTGTGTGTGTGTATATATATATATACACACATATATATAGTGTGTGTTTGTGTGTATATATATATATATATATTACATGTGTGTTGAATATAATGCTGTACTCCATAACCAAGTATAAATATTATGTATCAATTTAAAAATAAAAGAGAAATTTATATATATTTTTAAAAAGAGGGAAAAGAAACCCTTTACTGTGGAAGAGGCATTCATGTTTGAAGAAAGCCACAAGAGGGTCAAAATGATTAAAAAGCCTTCCCTAGCCTGGAAATGTAAAGTACACAATGCAGGATCTCTCAGTTGTAGACTCTCTAGCTCAAGAGATATAAGACAGCAAGTCAAGGTTTCCATAATCTCAACACCATACTGGATAGATGAGGAGAGAAGTTGATGGAAATAAACAGAGGTGAACAATGAATTCGGCCACAGTAGCAGTGGGAAGGATAGAGACAAGGGCAGAGGATTGAGAAAAGGCCTTGTTAGAAAGTCATCAGATCCAGTTGTCACTTCTCAGTCAGCATCCTATTAGATACTCTTTTGCAAGCACCACTGCTGTTTACAATGAGCTGCTTGTGAAAACTTTTTTTTTCCCTTCATATTGGGGATTGAACCCAGGGACATTCTACTGCTGAGCTACACCCTCAGCCCTTTTTATTTTTTGTTTTGAAACAGGGTTTCACTAGGTTGCTGAGAGTATTGATACGTTGCTGAGGCTGTCCTCTAGCCTGAGATCCTCCTGTCTCAGACTCCCAAGTACTAGGATATGAGTTTGGTTTCTATAAATTAATCTCATCTAGTTCTTTGCTCTTCTCCATTGCTGCCTGTCTTTTAAATATTGCTGTATTGCTTTGTACTTGGCCAACAGGTCTTCCTACCAACATTTTTCTTACACAAATATGATGACTTATTTTTCCATGCTAATGATTTCCAAAAGAACAACTCCAGGCATGGTCTTTGTCACTAATAGCTTCTGTTCTCTTGGCTTCTCCTCAGGTCATTTCAACCAGATAGATGTAAGATAGAAGTCTTTATATCCCAGACTGATGGGGTGGCATGTTCCTATAATCCCAGTACTTGGGAGGCTGACAGGAGGATCACAGGCTCGAGGCCAGCCTCAGAAATTTAGTGAGACCCTTAGCAACTTAGCGAAACCCTGTTCGAAATAAAATTAAAATTGACCGATGTAGGCATGTATACTTCTACCACCCTGAAACCCATCATGCTATATGATTACAATGCACCAATAAATAAATTTAGAAAATTAAAATTAAAAAGATCTGGAGATATAGTTCAGATGTAGAATGCCCCCTGGGTTTAGTCCCCAATACCAAAACAAACAAACAAACAAACAACAAAAAAGAAATCTTTATATCCCATAGCATTGTCATGCCTCAGACCTCTCTTGCACTGCTGATGAGGAAAGTCTTCACTCATGCTGAGGACTGAAAGGCCTCCTAGGTACTTCCATCTGACTCCTTACAATCGATTTATTTATTATGAAGTTTGCCAAATTTCCCACTAATGTTTGCATGGTTTATAGTTCTACTGTTACTTCTCAGTATCACATAGTTTAACCCTTTCCTTGAGATCATAACTTTTTTAATGTATCAAATGCATTTAATATGTCAAACATGAGCCTGTCTATAGCATCTGAAATCACATATAATCCTTACAACATTCCTATACGATAGGGTCTGTGTGTCCATTTTACTAAGAGTGACAGTGCCCCTGCAGTCACCTAGGTTGGTCTCATTCAAGGGCACCCCAGAAACCTCTGTGTGATTTTGCTTATGATACTGCAAAGGAGACCTATTGGCCTCTTGATTCCTAATTGGTGCTTTTTGTTCCCATTCCCTCTTTTTTTCTTTATTTATTTTTTTTTTTTGCAGTACTGGGGATTGAACCCAGGGACATTCTACCTACGAGCTAAACCCCCAGCCCTATTTTTTTATTCTTTTTAGTTTGAAACAGGGTCTCACTAAGTTGCGGAGGGCCTCACTAAGTAGCTGAGGCTGGCTGCGAACCCGGATCCTCCTGTTTCAGCCTCCCAAGTACTGGGATTACAGGCGTGCGCCACCACGCCCTGCCTCTCTTTTTCTTAAATGTGTCAAAACAGTACTTCTAAAATGCAAATTAAATGTTCTCTGCTCCACATTGCCCCAAAGCCCAAGTTCTTTGGAAGAGGTCCTAGAACTCTTCATGGCCCGAGATCCTTCCTCTCCTCCTGTCTCTTCCTCCTCATCCCCCCTGACATCACCTCAATATCTATGCTTTAACAATAAAGGCCTGTGCCATTGCTTCCAGAAAGCATGTTTTTCATATTTACTCTCTCTTCTGAGAGCACTTTTCTTTAAAACACCTCTTTCTAGATTTCACCCAATTATCATCCCCAGGAAACTATCCTTTAACTCTTATGTCCCAAATCCAATTTTTTTTTGTTTTTGCGGTACCAGGGATTGAACCCAGGGGCTTTCTACCTCCGTGCTACACCCCCAGCCCTATTTTTTATACTTTATTTTGAAACTGGGTCTCACAAAGTTGCGGAGGGCCTCACTAAGTAGAGAGAGAGAGCTGAGGCTGGCCGTGAACCCGGATCCTCGGGTCTCCGCCTCCCAAAGTACTGGGATTACAAGTGTGCACCACCACGCCTGGCTCCAAGTCCAATTTTTCTTGGGGGAATATTTGTTCTAACTAAAGGAAGTCTTCTCATTTCCTGTTCGATCTTTCTTTTTCTGAGAGATCTTAGTTCAGTTCCTGGTTAACTTAGTTTTGCTTTAAAAATAGTTTCAAAGCTAACTGCCCTGCTTATGTTTTTTTTTTCCTCCTGCCCACTCAGCATGGTTTTTAAAAATCAAGGACTACAAGTGTCCCCTGAGAAGCTGGCTAAATTGTGGATTCCTGGGTCCCAACCTGAGAGATTCAAATTCAGCAAATCTGTGATGGGAAAAGGGGATTTTTTTTTTTTTTTTTTTACTGGAGGCTGAACCCAGGGGCATATTACCTCTGAGCTATAACCCTACCTGTATTTTATTTGTTATTTTGAAACAGGGTATTGCTAAGTTGCTGAGGATAGTCTCGAACCTGCAATCCTCCTGTCTCAGCCTCCCAAGTCCTGGGGATCTCTTTTTAATAACGATCCCAGGTACTTCAACATCAGGTAGCCCATGTAGCACAGGTGGAGACAACATGTTCTATGCTCTCAGTAAAGGTTTTCCTAAAACTCAGATATGATGCATTTATTACTTGCCCAAATAGTTTTGATTTTCCTCCTTAGTCTAGAATACATGGCAAAAGTATTAACATGTGGCATAGAAATCTCTGCACAGTTTTCAATCTGCCCTTGGAAGAACATTTCCTTGCACTCAGTCCCCATCCACCCTCTACTTCCTCCACCTCCTATGATCCTGGCACTTTTTGTACCACAGATACTCTATGATCCATATATGTCAGATGCTTTTTTTTTTTGCCCTCAGTTGGACACTATCCTGATTTTTTTAATGTTCCATCTGGCTGCCTGCAGTGCCTTCTGAATCATTCTCTAATTAGCAAACTTTTACTCATCCTTCAAGTTGCAACTCAACTACCTCTTTCATGACAAGAAGCTGCTGCCCTTACCTTTATCCTTCCCACTCCTACTGTGGCCAAATTAATCCTTCTCTCTTTGTTGGCATTACACTTTTTCACATCTATCCAGAATGATGCTGCGATCAACTCTCACTTACTGGTTGATGTCTCTTGGAATAGGGACTCTATGGTTGAGAGATCTTAAGTTATTTAAATTATATTCCCAAGCCACGTATTGCTTTGTACACATTTTGACCCTGTTGGTAGCTTTCTTTCAAATATGAACACCTCCTTCTACATTCACAAGCAATTTTTAAGTGTGAAAAGAGAAATACTGGGAAGGGGAGCGATGTATGTTCACGACAGCACATTGGCATGTTCTTTCAAAATGTTTTTAAATTGTCAATTCCAAATAATATTTTAGTTGCTTATAAGTTTCAGAAAATAGCGTATCTAAGCCTAGGACAAGGTAATTGTTGTGTTGGGACCTTAAACATTGCCACAGACTCACCACTATCTCTGTTCTCTGTTCAGCAACTCTCATTATTTTCAGTTCTGACAGACTTGGCACATGACAGTCCTACAGCCTCTGGTGACATAATGTGGGAAGAAGTTTGAGATGCAAATAAGTCACACACAGAAAAGTGAACAGGGTCACTCTCTTCCCGCTGGCTTTCTCTACCCATCCCCACGCCATCAACCCAGCCAAAAACTGCATCAGAAGCCATTCATTTAAATCCAAGTGAGAAATTTTATTTTCTCAGGAAAAACACAGTGTTTGTGAAATACATATTTTATTAACAAGGCCTCTTTGACCTCTTATTTAGACTCCGCTTCTTCAAGCTCCAAAACTGATCACTGATCTTAAGGTTGTCAACATATTTTTCCTTTCTGGAGTTGCTCAGGAATATAACAATCTTGTTTTCTTTTCAGAAAGGAAGAGATGGATGGGTGGGAGGATAAGTGAGTAATGCCTTTCTGGGGGATATTTTAAAGATAAGTGAGAAGAGAATCTTAAAATACAAATCACAAAATTATTTGGCTGAAAGAGATGGCAATTATATGGTTCAACAAGGGGATTGGGGGAAAAAAGAGAACATTTAAACCAGGCTGTAAAATAAGTGAGAAAATACAGAACTTTATTACTTAGCCATTGGGTTTGAAATGTTAAAGAAGAACAGCATTTAAACATGATCATATTATTGGTGGTTAAAAGCTGAATGGGGAGCTGTGAATTATGCATTGTTTCCCAGAACCCTGAGATCCCATTGGGGGTGGTGAAGGGGGGTCACATATTGAAAGAACTTTAGGTCGAATTCATATTCCTGTTGCAGCACAGGGCCAGGCTGAATGCTAGTGGGCAGGTTCTGCTAGGGCCAGGGTTGTTAGTGCCCTCAGAATGAAGGTTACTTCCCAGTTTGGAAACCCTGATGCACCCTCTGTGCGCTGAAACTGTGGTGCCAAATCTATTTAAAAGCCTTCGTACCATTTGTTGCAGAACTGAAAAGACTGTGAGATCTTAGTTCAGATGAACGACTAGTGCCTCTCCAAGCCACAAAAAGAGTTTTGATCACATCGAACATAGGAAAGGAATACCCTACCTGCCCTTTTAATTATACTATCATTGTTTAGACATGAAACTTACCCCCCCTCCGCTTTTTCTTTTTTAAATAAGGAACATTTCTCTGGCATCTCGGTGTTTTTTCCACTCACACTGCCATATGACACTCCGATCAGGGTTTCTGGTTTCTTTGGGAGAAATTAAGCTACAGAGCATGTGTAGCAAACAATAAAATAGCTGTTTTCCATTGGAAACAAATAAGGGCTGCTTGGATCCCCTCCCCACGACTCTCCACCACTGTCCCCATCACAACTTCTGGGGAAACCCGCCTGGGCGACGCCCCCGTCCCACCCACCCCCTCCTGGGCCGAGCCGAGCCTCGGAGCTGTGTGGGAGCCGCTTGCGGTCCGCTCGCCATCAGCCGCTTCCGACGGCACTAGGACCCAGGGAAGTCCCCAGCGAGGTTCGCGGGGAGGCAGCCAGACTCCTCCTTATCTCCAGTGTCAAACTTGACATCAGCCTGCGAGCGGAGCATGGTAACTTCTCCAGCAATCAGAGCGCTCCCCCTCACATCAGTGGCATGCTTCATGGAGATATGCTCCTCTCCCTGCCCTCTGCACCAGCAACATGGACTGTCAGCTCTCCATCCTCCTCCTCCTCAGCTGCTGCGTGCTCCGCGGCTCCGGGGATGTGACTCCGCAGCCTTCCAATGAAGGTAAGCCAGGTGCGGGCGGGCGCGGGGCGAGCGGCCCGCGCCTCCGGGGTGCCTCGCACAGGGGCTGGGGGGCCCGGAAGGTGCGCTCTCGGCCGCCGCCTCTTCGCGAACACTTGGGGAGATGGCTTCGCATGGTCTGAACCTTCAAAATGTGTTTTTAATCTGATACCAATTCGAGCAATTACCTTGTTTGCCAATTTGAAGCAGAGAGAAAGAAAATCCCCCAGTTTGAGAACCCAGTATGTTAATTGCCAAATAGCCAAGGCAGTATTTTATTTTCTAATCATGACCATGTGGTATGGCACTCTGAGAAGTTTAAAAAGAACATTCAACCTTTCTTCCGAGGTTCTGTGGTGTGTTCAAAGGCATGACAGGTTGCTCCTACTTAAGATCAATTATGAATGGACTAAAGGGAAATCAGTTTGTTGAAGCAGAGGGGCGTGTGTGTGTGTGTGTGTGTGTGTGTGTGTGTGTGTGTGTGTTACAACTGCTGTATTGAAATGATGTGTATCCCGCCAGGAGATGGCTTGCTGTATGGTACAGGTTCTAATGAGCAGCATATGCCGCATTAACATAAGTAATATTTGCAGGAATTCACAATATGCTTAGGTTGGATTCTTTTTGTTGAAGGGCTTATATACAAATAGGAAAACGTATTTAATGATTAATGAATAGCTTCTGGGTAGATGAAGTAAATAACTGAATGGCAAATTAAGAAAAAATGTTCGGAGGCAGCAAATGGCATTTCCTTGATGTTGGATTATTTATTTTCCTAGTAATGGGCATTCATCCGTTTTCAATGGATTAAAGCACAAACCTGATATTAAGGAGAACAATTTTTCTTACAAGGCTGTGTACTTAATAGATACGTTGCCTTTTTCCTATATACCTTTTGCGATCTATTCCTAATGATTTGTGAATACAATCACTAACTCTTAAGACAAACTTCTTTGAATAATTGATTGCTTTACAGCAACACTCAGGACCTTGACATCCTCTCAATGTTTTTGAACTTATAATAATAACGTTTAACAATTCATTTTGCAAGTTAGCAATTCGGAGCAATTGATGTGCAAATACCACATTAGGTATATGTCACTCATTAAAATACATATTGCTGAGCCAATACTATTGCATATTGTATACATTATTTTAAAAACACAAGTGAAAACAAAATAATTGTAAACTTTTTTATTAAATATAGAAATTGCCTCTCACGTTTGGTGACCTACTTTCACTGCTAATAGAGCAGTTTAATTTCTTTCCTTACTGACTGTCTTTATCAATTTGGCAGATTTCATGATGTTTTTCTGTGTCTTTTTTAGTAGGGAAATTGAAAATTCTAAAATCTGAGGACCAAGGAAATCATCTTGCCCGCAAATCACTATTTTTTTAAGAAAACAAATTAAAATGTTTATTTGAAAGTAATGGTCAATCATTCTTCATGAATGAAAAGCAAGAGTAGTCATTTATATAATGAATAACATATCCAGTAAGTTAAACGTAGTGTTTTTAAAAATCCTTTTTGTTTCCTTGAAGATATTCCAATATTGACAATAACTAGTAAAATGGTATTATAATTCCCACTGTGCTATGAAGCACTGTATTTTCCAAATGGAATGTATATAAATATTTATATGATGGAAATTACAGAATTAATAATGCACAGGAATATAGCTGACAGTCATTTTGTGGGAAGCATAATCTTTAAGTACATTGAAAAAGAAAAAAGTGATCTTTTAATCTTATTCACAACTATGTAAAATTAATGAATATTAATTTAATGAAACAGGAATAATCAAGTGTTAATAGCTTTTAAGCCACACCTGTGTGTGTTTAGGTATATAATGTATATCATTATACAGACAGGTACACATGAACAATATGTATATAGGAAAGTAAATAGACTCAGAAAACTGATGTAATTACATTTATTTTGCTTTGGTAAAAGTTTGTCTATCTATTGTTCATGGGATTTTTCTTTCCAGACTGTATTCTAGGGGTAATGTTTCCTTTCCCTTCTGATGCTATGAAGGGAAGCTTTAAAACAAATCTAAAATGAATGAATGATTTAATTTAGGTAATATTTGAGTGAGGTTTTAAATATGAATCCAATATGTTGGTTCTTAGTAGTTAAGTTGAATAATATGAAAAGTGAAAATTCCAAGTATGTGCCAAGATTTCCTTGCAATTCATCTAACAAAGTAATTTGCATAGACAGTAATGCTTCTGAAAATTCATATATGAGGCAAATGATGCAATGAATCATAGACTTCTGATACATTTTTTGAAAACTGAAATCTAAAATATTACATTGCATTTAAAACATCATGCTCAAAGTTGTGTTTCAACACTATAGAAAATTTACTAGAAATTTACCAGGGCATATTTACTAGAATATGTTCTATACTCTATTATGATAGAAATAAACAAAACCAGGCCATTGAGTTGCTTGCTAGGAAACTGAATTTGTTTTTAATTTTGAGATTTAATGATTAAATATTAGTAAAAGGCCATGAGTCCATGATAAAATAAATAACTTGGAGAAAGTTTAATCTGAAATTTCCATTTAGCAATCTAATTACAAATGACTTTCTAATAGGCTTTCAAGAAAATGATCCCAGGTGATACTTTTATCACTGGTCTTCTCAATGATAATAGATATTTATAATTTCAATGATCACTTAAAGTAAGAATTGGCCTATATACTTAAACAGAGCTTTATAAAAGCTTTATTAAAATTGAATCAAGTCTCTCTGCTCATATACGAAAAGACTTCCAGTGGGAAATCAGCTACTTTTCATAGTAAAATTTGAATGCTACACTGTGCTGTATTAGAAAAGTTCATATGTTTACTCCATGTTCTCAGCCTAGTTAGAAGATAATAGTAAATAGAAAGAACTTTGGAAGAAGGGAAAACTTTACATAAAGTGAGTTCTCGAGTCTTACTAGTTCAACTTTTTTTTTAGAATTGAATAAAGTACTATTTTTAAACACATTAATACATTTGAAGCAGTCTGAAGCAGAATGAACTGCTTATTCATCAGTATATACTACACTTAGTCATTTTTCCAGCCAAAAGTGTTCATAAATTGGATTAACATTTACCCATAGAGCTCTTCGCATTTAAAATCAGAGTTTTCAAAATAAAACTGAATAACATTAAATCAATATGTGTATATATTACTTATTTTGGAAGGCTCTTTCTTTTCTTTTCTTTTCTTTGAGTGGTTGAGACACTGTTTCTATGAAATGCATTTCCTTGAACATAAATCTTCTAAGTACTAGAGGAGACCATGTGAGTGTTTAAAGCTTAAAAGTAAAATTTGCAGATGAATGCTATATGCTTCCCTTTGAGTAGTAAGCAAATGTTGGAGACAATATGTAAATAATAGATTTCCCCTTTTTAAAAATTTCTATGAATTGGAATCACTTTTCATATATAAACAACTTATCCTCAAATAAGGGTTCACTGTGATTGAAACATTAATTGAGAAGTAAGCTATCATATCATCTTTATAGTACTTTCTGTGAAGAGGGTTTACATTTGCTTTTAATAGCATTTCTTCATGCTAGACTAAATAATTGAATGCATTATACATTTTTGTAATGTAATAGTTCTCCTAATAGCTTGCCACTACATCCCCCTCCCAACAGTTATAACTGTGTTATTTGCCTGGAGGTAGAAGAAACCTTAATTTCACTATTTTATAACCCACAACAGTTAACACTTGACCTAGGTCATTAACAGGATTATCAGCAAATTTGTTTAAGCTTTTACTGACAATCTGAATTGCTAGGATAATATTTTGATTGTGCTGAAAAGAAACTTCTTGTAACCTCTCAAAGTCTATCATGAAATGAATTCATTCTGAATCTATGTCTTCCTAAAGAATAATATTGATAATAATAAATTCAAGTGGAGAGAGTGTTCACGTTGATACTCCATTCTCCACATTCTTACCTTTCACACAGCACATCATTCCAACCTTGTCCTAAAAGAGCAATTAGAAGTTCTTTTACGCATTATATGTTCTGGCAATGACAGCAGATTTGTAAATACAAAACAGTTTCACTGTAATTTTCAACACTCTCAATTTTATGTGTGTGTGTGTGTGTGTGTACCTTTTTTACTATTGGTACTGTGATTGATAGAATTTCTCTTCCCTTTTGAGATAAAAAGTCAGTTGGATATATTTATAACTCAGAAGTGACTGAAACTATAAAAGGAAAACTACATACAATAAAACCTCACTGCCACGTGTTAGTTCATGGTCATATTTTACATAAAGTTGCCTTTTCCACAAAATACTAGAAATTGGAAGTTACAATGAAAAACATTTAAAATCAACATATATATTTAAAACAAAGTATTGTGTATAATCATAATTAAAGGTATAATTTAAACATTGTTTACTAGGTTTAGAAAGTTTCATGTAAAGTTTTTTACTACTTGAATTTAATTATGGTTTGTTTCTTGCGCATATAAACAACTTACAAGTTTCACCTTGACTCTTATTAAATTAATTTTTAAAGAATTAATTTAGTCAGATTCTTTATCTTGTTTATATATTACTCATATTTGAATGTTCAAATTAGTTTCTTTGCTGGTCCAATCACTTTTAATACTTTTTCACAGTAACTTTCCTCATAAATATCCCTAAATATTAAAATTGTTACAGAAACTTTGAATTTTTTTGAAATATAATCTACGCAATTTTTAAATATAAAATAATCAGTTACATATGCAAAGGATTTTTAAAGGCAAAACATATTTCCGCAGTATATTTGATTTACTAACTTCAGTGCAAATGGAAACAGCAAGAAGTGTTTTTAAGAGTTACATTTTCCAAGTCATAAAATCTTCAAGAAAATATTAATAAAACTTTCCACAAATCATCAAAACTCGATAAGTTCTTACAGACATTCACTTACTAAGGAATCTGTGATGTGGGCTACCTGTGATGTGAGTCATTTTCCAATGATTTTGTTTGGCATAAATACTAAATGCAAGGGGAAATATGTATTTTTTTGGAAGAGCACTAAGTTTTACAAGTAAATTTCTATCAAGATCTTCAGCTTTGTTTATTTTTGAACATGTGTATTTTCCCCTTAAAAATATGTAATAACCTTGTTCTTCTAATTCTTGTTGGAGAAGAGATTTAGGAGAATAGATTCAGGTGTCCCCTCTTTGGTTCTGTTTCCAGAGATCTGGATCTTATCACTAGGGAGGGTCAATAAAGGGCTTCTACCAAGTGTGCAAGTAGCTTTCCACAGATTTTTCAAATAAAGGGTTGATTGGCGGTGTGAAACGTTCATTCTATTATCCATTCAGGTATACAGAAAACCAGGATTAGAAATTTGTTTCTCAAAAGTTTGAAAACTTTATTTAATACTTCTTTATTGACTTTAGAAATAAAAACCATGTTGTAATATTAATAAAACACAAAGGCTTCCAAGCCATAAATCCATGCATTTAGGAAGACATTCCTCGGTGTACTCAGGGTGTGGATACTTGTGCGCCTCTCCGTTTCACTCTGTAGGTCTATTACCAGTTGCCTGGTATCAGGTAGTTCCTGGAACTTGGCAAGAGGTTCTGTCCAGGAAAAGTCTGAGATCAGCAAGTTTTTAGTTTGCCTCCTACCAGCTTTCTTTGAAATAAAACAGGGTGGTCAGTTACTGAGGGG
>PVJS01001884.1:70183-91144 GCA_004027185.1 Glis glis | reverse complement strand
ATAAAAAGGGCTAGGGGTGTAGCTCAGAGGTAGAATGCCTCAGGGCTTAATCCCCAGTACCCCACCCTGATCCCCCCTCAACACACACACACACACACACACACACACATACACACACACACACACACACACACACACACACACACACACAGGGCTGCTGAGTCTCCATCTCTCTCATGTATTTCCTGGGCCCTAATGAATCTTTTCCCCAGCTTCTCACAGGCCCTGCTCTGGCACAACTGACTTGCACACCATGTGGCTTGCACAATAGCAGGGATAAATTTGGAAAGACTTAACCTTCCCTAGCCACCCATGTCTCAGTAGTGTTTGATTTCATCAAGGAGTGCTGCAAATAGGCATATGGTAATTATTATGCAGCCAGCAAGGGCCAGGAGAGAAAAGACAAAACAGAACTGGTCATCTTTCATATATAATCTCACAGCAAGAGCACCTTCTGCTTCCTGGCCATGTGTCTCACTCTGTCACAAGATCACCACAGAAGCTGGAAGGACAAAGTCAAGGTCTTCAAGACCTGGTCTGGGTTATGCCCATGCAACCATTCATAGCAACACTTGACTTTGCAATGAACTAATCTAGGTAAAAATGCTAGATGGGCTAGAAGAACTGAGCGTATAGCTGTAGCAAGAGTTCCTTCTGCACTGGGCATCATTCCCAGCCTCCCATGCATGTGTCTAACTCTCTAGATCATTGTCAAGGCTCAACCCAGGGACTGGGAAGTCACATCAGCACGTCGCTACAGATCCTAACTCCCAAAGAGTACAGAGCCCAGGCCTACCTTGGATTCGGAGTTGGGCTTCTCTCTAACAGTCCTCCTGTGCCCTGAGCTCCCAGACCACTGGTGTGGTACAGTCTCTACAGAGCAGCACGGACACACAGCCATGGGTTAATCTCGTGCCACGGTGAAAGTGACATTTCACTTCTAGGCTTTGTACTTGAGAAAATAATTCTTTGATTATACAGATGACTATTCATGAGTATGTTTGAGATGCAGAATATAAAATATGAAAATGAAGGTGACCCTGGCAAAGAAGAAATAGACTTGCCTAGTCGAGTGTGGTAGCACACGCCTGTAACCTCAGTACTTGGGAGGCTGACACAGGAAGAGTGCAGGTTTGAGGCTAGCCTCAGCTACATAGTGAGACAGTCAGCAACTTAGCAAGACCCTGTTTCAAAATTAAAAAATAAAATAAAATAAAAAGGACTGGGGATGTAGCTTGGAGGTAGAATGCCCCTGGGTTCAATACCCAGTACCAAAAAAAAAAAAAAAGATGAAGGAAAGAGAAATAGATGGGCCTTCTCAAGACATTTTCCACAGCACTCTTTCTCAATGGCTTATACCTGATGTTTAAAACTCCTGCAGCCTGACAGTTCTCTGATATGCTGGTGCTGTTTCACAATAGGATCTACTAATTATAGATTTTTAGGGTTTTTTTCCTCAAGCAGATAATAGTCCCAGCATGTTAGAAAGGTTTTAGACTTCAGTAAGATTTGAAAGAAAGAACACTTTTAAGAACCAGGGACTGGGAAAAGTTTCCTCAGAACTCAGAATCTGATTTAATGTGTCATTAGGACTTGGGGTTAGAATCAGGCTCCCCAAAAGCATTAATTTTTTTAAACCATACCTATTTTTTTCCGTTGTCTCTGCTCCAGATTCTACATGTGTCTGACAGTGATAAAAGAGGACACCACACTAGTACAACTACACACTGCTCAGTGTGGTCATTTGACTCATAACTCTCTGTACTGGGAAGCAAAAATGGCCACGACAGTAATGTGCAGAAACTGTGCTCTACCGGTTCTGAGCCCACTGGAGTGGTTTGAAAATAGAATTCGCCCCCAAGCATTCATACAATGTGCCTGATTATAGAAAAAAAAAAAACGTGTAACTGCCATTTAGTGCACCCTATGAAGTAGCTGCCAATCAAGTTTTGCAAACCACATGTTCTTTTTAAAGGGGATTAGTATGGAAGAAGAAAGATCCCGGAGAGTCATGAGAGCCATTTGCAAGTACTGAGAACTTTGTAAACTTGTTGAATTAACTGCAATGAGAAAAGAGGCTACGTAGACTACAAGACATGCGATGTCCATTTATGGGGAGGACAAAACCCAGCAAAATATGATGATCAAAAAGAATGGAGGAAGAACAAAGTATTACTAAAAAGAAAAAAGAAAAAGACGGTTGAAGGAAGAGTGTCTGTGTAGGGGAGAAGAGTAGAATATGTTAGGAAGAATATGTTGGGGAAAGGATTGGTGGAAATGACTTAACACAGTGTCCATAAAGATTTTAAATGTGGGAAAGGCAGTGGAAATGGCCCAAGATGTCAAATTGAAAGGATAAGATTGAGGTCAGAGAGAACTCAACCATTTTCCAGAAAATAATGTCCATTAGAGGCCCATAAGCTGATGCCCCTAATTCCCGGTGACTGCCTCCTCTTTTAAGTGAAGGCTCCTGTCCCACATTAATGGAGAGAATTAAGGCTCCAACCTTCTGTACTCTTCTACCAAGGGAAAAAAAATTTAAAAACAGTCATCACTAAAAATTCAAGTTTTTATGATCAAAGGGAAAAGAGAAACCAGCTTTGTTACATCAACCATCAAAATGCGACCTAAGGGCTGGAAATCACTTGAAGAATAATTATCACAGTTTAGTGTACTGTGCTTCAGAGCTAAGAATATGTCAACAACTGCATTACAAATCTCACTCCGTGGTTCAGAGCTTCGCCTCACAAATCTGCTCTGAGTCGTAGATCTAAAAATAAATTGTAAATTCATTTCAAAATTACAGAAATGCAAGATATTGCAAATCATAGGTTTGGGGAGCTACGGATTTGAATTCTATGGTGTATGCCATCTCTGTATATTTTGCTTCTTAAAGTTGCAGCAGTCTTTTCACTTATACACATATAGGGCTTGCTGATCAGCATGCATTACACACACATATTTAAAATTTACACTGTACAATAATTGCATGGTAATCAAAAAATTTTTTGAATATTCAAGAAGACGAAGATGCTAAGAGACCCAATTTGATCATTTTATGTTATATACCTGTATTGAATTATCACAATAAATATGTGCAATTAAAACAATAATGATTAATTTTTTAAAATAAAAGGTTTTTAGGAAGTACAAGTGCTTGTAAGTAGCGTAAGAAAGAATAACTCACTTTTCCTCATACAATGTGCCAGATTATACAATCCTCATACAAGTAGAATTGTGGTTGAAGGCAGGGCAAACTTCTCTATTTCTTATTTCTGGGTTATTCCTTATTAGTACTTAGCTTTGCAAAGGCTTTACAAAACTAGTTTTCTACAGCATGGGGAAATACTATTGCACAGTCCTTAATTAATCAAATAAGTGGCTTGGGTGACTGCAAATAGAGTTTCTCCAAAGTGGCTGTTGTCCTTCTCTAAATCAATTGATCAAACAGTTCATCAACATAGCACATGTTTCTTTCATTCATGATGAACCTGAGCCATACGAACATTTTTCAACTATTTCATTTAATAAACCCATGAGCTGTATTTATTGTGATCAAAGTCGTATTAAGTAATGATAATCTGAGAAGTTTGCACTTCGGGTAATTAAGTCTAGTTTTTCTTTTTTAAATCTTACAGTTCATTTTTCATAAAAAGAAAATCTCCTGTTTTTGGCAACTGCTTTGAGAACCCTCTGTTACTAACTTTGGTCAGAAAAGCCCGTACTCTCAGATGCTCTGAAACTCATCCCACATTTTTTCTGGTTAGCAAAGGGTATGAGAGGGGGTGTGCATAAGCTATAGGGAAGAGGACAGAGTTACTTTGTTTTCAGTCAGTGAGATTTTAATCACACCACTAAGACTTGATCTCATATACTTACTTTCTTTTAATATATTTTGGTGCTTTATAATTATACATTATAATTAGGTTCAGAGTGATAGAAACATGCTAACATGTATGGGGAGGGGGAGGGATTGGGGTAGAGTAGGGAAACACACCAAGCGCTTTGTGCACGTATGTTTCCTATACTAACTTTCATTTCAGCAGTATTCAACATTTCCAACCTTCATGTTATGCACTTATTCAACTCTGACTGTAGCAAATGCAGACATCATCTCAATGTGATTCAACTCATGAAATTGGACCGCACTCCATTGCTTTATTGTGCTAGAAAGACTCTTGTACCAAAAGGTTTTCAGAGGCAAGTTTAGCTTCTTCATTGTTAATTTCAGGAGGTTTAGGATTTTATCTGCCCCTCAAAAAAAAAAGAGAATCCGAAAGAAGTTATAATATCGAGATGTATAAGTAAAATTTATTTCAAAGCCGTAATTATTTTTCACAAAATCTTGCTCTTATCTTGTTATATCATGCAATTTATTTTTTTCAGAATTTGCAATACGAGGCATCATATAGTTTTGCAAAGACACATCACCTAGGTCTGAATGGTATTCTCCTACAGATGTTAAAAAAGCAAAAAATATAAAAATCACAGGCAGCAATAGAAATAAGGAAGGGAAAACATCAATGTAAGAGAAAATTTCCATTCAAGCCCTTAGTACCTTAGAAACACAAGAATGACCAGGATCAGAATTGCTACAAAGGACAAATCTCTCTCTCTGACTCCTTTCTCTATCTACAACTTCTGCAAGCCCAGAAGGAAAAGCTCTTTCTCCTCTGATTCCCAGACAGAACTTTTGCAAGTCTTAGTGGTAAACAAATGCACTAACAGAGTTCTCAGTAACAGAGATGGCCTGACTGTAGCAGGTGGGGTCTAGAGCTTGTAGCCACACACCAAGGGTGGCCTCGATCCAACAGAGATGTTCTCCTACCCTGAACTCACCCCACATTATTGGCATCCACCAGATCAACACAGACATTTCTTAAAAGGCGCACGGTCTATCGCTGTCTCTAATGGAGTAGCGATTCCTGGCGGAGGAGACACTATTTTGAGAGAAAACAAAGTCCATTTTTCTGAGATGATTGTGTTTTTACTGGTTAATCAAAACTCTTTTCCCTGCCCCAGGAAACTTTTTTTCCTGTCCTGAGCAGGTCTCTGGAATAGCTGCAGGACAGAGTTGGCCTAAAGGGAACTATTAGTTGGACTGCTAACTCCTAGGGTGGGTATCAAAGTTGTGGATAACAAAAAGACAGCCAGGAGGTCGTTAGTACAGAGATGGGTTAAAAAGTCATAGATTCGAGTCAAAACAAGAACATACACCCCAGGAGATAAGCACCAGGAGCAGAGAGAGAATGCTGCCCATCCCAGGAACATCAGGTGCTGCTCTAAGGGATTCAGGTAGGAGAAACTGATGCCTGTAGAGCTCAGGCCTCAGACCAACTAATAGGAAGCAAGGGCAGACCTTTTCAATTTTCTACTGTTGTGTAAAAAATGGCCACAAATATAGCGGTTTAAAGTAATACCCATTTGTTATCTCACTGTCTGTATAAACCAGAAGTACCGATTCCATTCCACTGAAATCTGCTCCAGGTCTCACCGGCTGAAGCAACGATGTCGACTAGGATGCCTTTCCTTCTGAAACTCTGGGTTTTCCTTCAAGAAGATTGGCAAACATGTTCTTGTAGTTGTTCGTCCTCATGGGGGCCCTGCTCAGGTCGTAAGGACACTTGTTCTTGCCTGCCCCTCGCCCTGTCCTCAACACGGCAGTTCATTCCTGCAAGGCCAGTCATACAACATCTGCACCTTTGAGTCTCACTCACTCCTGCCTCTGATTTCTAGATCCTCTTTTCAAAGGGCTTCCTGATAAGGTCTGGCCCACCCATGCTCTAGGCTGGTCCTGTACAGAACCTGTTCATCAGGGGTCAGGATCCCCAGGAACATCCTCAAATTCTGCCGACCAGAATTAAACAAATGGCCTTCCCTAAATGCATGGGAGATAATGAATAAGTGAAAAGCAGGCATACACGCAGATGAGAAGAAAGAAAGGAAAATGTCCCGTCAACTAGAAAGGGTGGAGGGCTGGAGTAGAGAGATTTAATAAGTAGAGCATGTGATTTCTATAGCAAGCATAGAGACTTCAAGGACTGCTGACCAGACCCAGAGAGCCCTGCCATGAGAGGGAAGAATATTACAAAAACAACAACAACAAACAAACACAGTTGTCTAAGATCATCAGATCATCCGATTGTTAGCAAGCCTGGGAAGAGAAAAGGACAAAAGACATCCTGTTATTGTGGACCAAGCAGAGTTCTCCCTCGGTATTTGGAGACCTCTGTTAACATCTAATAACCTGTAACATACATGCTTCATTATAGTGTCCCCCTTAGATTTTATGGTTGCTCTTGTTTTGCAATATCCACAGATCTGAACATCATCTTAAATAATCATACACACCTAAACACACACACACACACACACACATCTCATCCCCCCAACCTCCCTCTTTCTATTAATAGCACCTCCATTCTTGCTGACTCCCTGACATCTGCTTTCCAAGGTGGCTCTGATTCATCCTTCTGTCTAAACCTAGCAGCATCTCTACCTTTCGGTAACATTTTTCTTTGCTTCGTGAATGCCAAGTCCCTCCCCATCCCATCATGCACCAAGTAAATAAGAAAAAGGCATCCTATCCCCAGAGGTACAGTTTGGAGAGCAGAGAACAGGCTGATTTTCAGCGCCCACCCCCAGCCCCTCAGCAGAGCCGCATCCAGCTCACGTGTCTTTGTTTCTTATTTGGCACGCTCCTTCTTACTCTTGCTCATGTCACAGACATTCACCCTATCTGCTGCTGCTGCTGCTGGATTATCCTCCTCAAGCTCATCTCTGTTCAAGTAAACACATGCCCAAACCCCTGCTAGGTCCTTTTGGCTACCACCCAAGCCAGATGATGCTCATCAATCTTGTACTTGGGGCTTCAACACCCGCAGCCATCTGCAATTTCAGTTCTCACGATTACCTCTCCTGCACCAAGCTCTGACAAACTGTTCCCTGAACAGGAATTGTTTTTCCCCATCAACTTCATGGGTGGAAATCTGAGGGATGCTCCGAGGCCCTTCTGAAACCTAGTCTTCAGTGTATTTTGCTCTCCTCTGACCCTTTGAATCTTACATCATGGCATCGAGGTTGTGATTCTTACTTCGTAATTATTATAGACATCATTTCTTCTTCTTCTGGGAGATGAGCCAACCCGACTCCAGGACTTCCATGGTGATCTCTCTATCGTCCTCTCTTTTTAATCATTAAAGAATGTCCTTTCAAAGTTATTGCAGAATACACAATAGGGAATTGACCATTTTAACCATTTTCAAGTGCAGAGTGTAGTGGCACTGAGTATGTGTTACATTATGGTGTAGCAGCACATCTCTAGAATGTTCCATCTTGCAAAACTGAAATTTTATACCTATTAAACAGCAACTCTGCATTTCCTCTTCCCCTCCTCTCCTGGTCACCACCATTTGATTACCTGTTTCTATGAGGTTAAATGCTTTACATAACTCATATAAGTGGAATCATACTTTGTCATTTTTTTCTGACTTAGCATAATACTTAGCATAATACCTTCAAGATTTATCTATGTTATAGCATGCAGTAGGATTTCCTTCCTTTTTAAGGCTGAATAATATTCTATTGTATGCATATAGCACATTTTACTTATCCATTCACCCAATACATGAATTACGTCTACACTTTAGCTAGTGCGAATAACGGTGCTATACACATGGGTGTATAGCTATTTTTTTGACACGTTGCTTTTAACTTTTTTGGGGTATATAGCCAGAGGTGAGATTGATAAATCACATGGCAATTCCATTTTTAATTTTTTGAAGAACAGCCATCCTGTTTCCACAGGGACTGTATGATTTTATATTCCTGCCAACAGTGCATGAGGATTCAAATTTCTCCAGGTCTTCACCGACGCTTATTCCTTTCTGTTTGGTGTAGTCCCATTTGTCCAATTTTGCTCTTATTTCCTGTGTTTTTGGCATCATAGCCAAGAATGTGTTGCCAATGCCAAGATCATGAAAGTTTCCCCTTTGTTTCATTTTAGGAATTAGAACATTTTGATTCTGGTGTTTAGGTCTTTAATACAGTTTGTGTTAATTTTTATATGAAGTAGATAAGGGTCCAACATCATTTTATGAAATGTGGATATCCAGTCTTCTAGGTACCATGTTGTTGAACGGACTATCTTTCCTCTATTGAGCTACTTGACACCCTTGTCTAATATCATTTGTTTGCAGGCATGAAGGATTATTTCTGTGTTTCTGCTATAGTTTGGATCTTGATTTTCCCTCACAGGCCCCTGTATTAAGGGCTTCATCTTCATCTGGGTTCTCTATAGCAGGCGGGGTCTGGTGGGAGATCTTTGGGTCATTGTGGCATGCCCTAGAAGGGGACTGTGGGACACTGGTCACTTGCTGTCTCTCTCTCTTTCACTCTCCATCCACCAGGAGGTAGGCAGCTTGCTCTACCATGTGCTCCCTGCCATGATATGCTGTCTTGCCACAGGCCCCAAAGCAGTGGGTATACCCAACCATGGACTGAAACATCCAAAACTGTGAGACAACATAAACCTTTCCTCTTTTTTTAAAGATAGGTATCTCAGGTATTTGATGACAATAACAAAAATCTGACTAAGTATTCCATTTTTCTATAGATCTGTCTTTAGCCACTACCACACTATTTTCAGGAGTATAGCTTTGCAATGTATTTCGAAATCACTAAGTGTGAGACTTACAACCAAATTCTTTTTCAGAATTGTTTTGGCTATGTGGGGTCCCTGAAATTCCATAGAAATTATAGCATGAATTTTTCTATTTCTGTAAAATATGCCACTGTGGTTTTGCTAGGGATTGCATTAAATCTATAAATTGCTTTGAGTAGTGTTAACATGTCTTAACAGGATTAAGTCCCCCAACCCATATACACAAGACACTTTTTGATTTATTTGTGTCTTTAATTTTTTCATCAGTGTTTTGGAGTTTTCAGTATATACTTTTTTTTCACTTGATTGGCTAGGTTTATTCCTATTTTATACTTGTTAATGTTATTGTAAGTGTGATTACTTTCTTAATTTCATTTTCAAATATTTTATTAGTATATATGAGTGAAAACAATTTTTGTGTGTTGATTTTGTATCCTGCTCTTTGCTGAATTTATTAGTTTTAAAAGGCTTTTGTGGAATATTTAGGTCTTCTACAATATAAGATCATGCCATTTATGAAGAGAGATAACATTGCTTCTTCATTTAGAAGTTGTCTGCCTTTTAATTATTTTCCTGCTCAATTGCTCTGGCTAGGGCTTCTAATTCCATACTGAATAGCAGTGGCAGAGTGGTCATCCTTCTTTTTTCTCAATTTTGTGGAATGTATTTCGGTTTTTCACCATTATCATGTTACCTGTAGACTTTTTGTATATGGCTCTTACTATGCTGAGGTAGTCTCCTTCTGCTCCTAGCTGAGGGGGGTTTTGATAAGGAAAGAGCGCTGAATTTTGTCAAAGCCTTTTTCTGCTTCAGTAGAGATGATCATCTGCTTTTGTCCTTCATTCTGTTAATGCAGTGTATTAAATTGGTTGATTTTCATATGCTGAATCAGCCTTGCATAGTGGTAATTGAATCTTGCTTGATCATGGTTATTTCTCTTTAAATGTGCTGTTGACTTTGGTTTGCTAATATTTTTTTTTTTTGCGGTACCGGGGATTGAACGTAGGGGCGTTCTAGAGAGAGAGAGAGAGAGAGAGAGAGAGAGAGAGAGAAAGAGAGAGAGAGCTGAGGCTGGCCGCAAACCCGGATCCTCCGGTCTCCGCCTCCCAAAGTACTGGGATTACAAGCGTGCGCCACCACGCCCGGCTGTTTGCTAATATTTTTGTTGAGGATTTTTGTATCAGTATCCATCAGGGATATTGGTTCACCATTTTTTTCTTCTAGTGTCTTGGTATCCCTTTGTTATTAAGTTAATACTAGTCTTAATGAGTTTGGGAACATTCTCTACTCTTCAATTTTTTTGGAAGAGTTTGAAAATGATTGGTATTAATTCTTCATTTGTTGGGTCAAATTTCCCAGTGAAGTCATCAGGCTTCACTGATGACTTCACCTGAGCTTTTCTTTTTTTATTTTTAACTATATTTTTATGGGTGCATTGTAATTATATTTCATGATGCGGTCCAGGGTTATAGAAACATACATGAACACAGCATTTGGTGTGTTTCCCTCCGAATCCCACCCCACTCCATCCTCCACCCCATACATATTATTGAGATTAGTATTGATAACTTCATATATGAACATAGCATTATTTGAAATTTTTCCTTCATCAAGTCTCCTTTTCCTCCTTCTCACCTCCCTTCACAAGTCCCCTTCTGTTATTCTACCGACATCTCCCCTCATTTATTTGAAGTCCCTTTTGTTTCTCAATTTCTCTCTAACTTCCACACATGAGAGAAAACATATGACTCTCCACTTTCTGAGACTGGCTGATCTTACTGAGTTTTTCCTTATTGTAATATTTGTGATTCAGTCTTACTCCTTATCAATCCAAGCTTCTGTTTTCTGTTTCTTCATGATACAATAATAGGCTGTGGGTTTCTGGGAAATTATTCATTCTCTTGATTACCCAATTCCTTGGCATATATTTATCCACAGCATTCTCTTATAATCCTTTTTGTTGCAGGAGTTGTCATGTCCCCTCGTTCATTTCTTATTTTATTTGATTCTTCTCTTTTTCAGTTCACCTAGCTCTAGCTAAGGATTTGACAATATTGTTGATCTTTCAAAAAAAACAATTAGTTTCACTGATATTTTTCTACTTTTGCTTATCTCTGCTCGAATCTTATATCCTTCTTTCTGCTAGCTTTGGTTTTAGTTGTAGTTGGTTCTTTTCTACTCTCTTGAGGTATAAAGTTAAGCTGTTGTTTTAAGATCTTTCTTCTTTTTAATGTAAACATATGCCATATATGCTATTATAAACTTTCCTCTTAGTACTGGTTTCACTTTGTTTTGTAAATTTTGTTTTGTTGTGTTTTCATTTTAATTTGCCTCAGGATTTTTTTTAATTTCCTTTGTGATGTCGTCTTTGACTCATTGGTCCATATAAGAATGTGTCCTATCCTCTGATTTCCATGTATTTGTGAATCTTCCAGTTTTCCTTCTGGTAGTGATTCCTACTTTCATTGCACTGTTATCAGAAAAGATACTCCCAGTGCTATGGTTGGGTTTAAAATTAGATTAGACATACCACAGTGTGAAATTTCTATAGTATCTATGGTTGGGATTCTAGAAGGAAAGGAAAGAATGTGTGTACCCAAGCAATATAAAAGAGTTAATGGCAGATAATTTTCACTGATCAAGATATCAAGCAAGAATTTAAAAAGCTCTAGTAACCCCAAGTAAGGTGAATTCACACACATGCACACATACCCACACACCAACAACCAAAAATAAGAAACAAAACAGCCATACTTAGACAGATCCTGTTAAAACTGCTGAAAACCAAAGGCAAAAAGGAAAATTGTAAAAACATCTAATGAAAAAGACACTGTTCTTCAAAAGGGCAACAGTAACAACAGAAAACCAGGATACTGGAAGACAATAAAACATCTTCAAACCGCTGAAAAACATAGCTGCCAGCCTAGAATCCGACATCCAGTGAAAACATCTCTTAAAACTGCAAATGGAACAGGATCATTTTCAGACAAACAAAATGTAAAATAATTTGTCACCAGCAGACCTGCACTAATGGATGTATTAATGATGAAATTCAGACAGAATGAAAATGTTCCCAGATGGTAGCTCAGAGATGCAATGAAAAACGGCAGAATGAATAAATAGATGTAAAGCCTTATGTGCATGTTAGGAAATACAACAATAATAACATCCAGAGATTTAAATTATTAAAGAATTAAAGCACAGAAATAAGTTGGTAGAGGAGGATTACTGTGGTTAAGTTTAGGAATGTTCTTGTCTTGCTCAAAAGGAGTAAAAGTGTGTACGGCAATTCTTAGGGTAAGTGGTAAAAGAACGGTCAAAGCATATATGCATAATGAGTTAAGAGAGCTAGACAGAGGAAAAATAGAATAATAAAAGTACTTAAGTAATTCAAAGAAGAAAAACACTGAGAGAAATGAAATATTGAACAGGTGGGACAGAGAGCACATAGGAAGATGGAAGACTTAAAACCAAATGTTTCTTTCTTTCTTTTTTTTAATTTAAACTAACAAACCTAGGAGACAGCTAGGAAATTTACCCTTGTTTCTGGTGTCAGGTAAGATGAAATTGTTTATGAAGTCTAACATCCCAATGAGAACAACTCATTCTAGGGGGGGGAAAATCATATTATTTTGAAAGCTACTTCTATGACAACTGGAAGGACAAAGGTTCCAGGAAGAAGAGCGACTTTGCAAGGTGAGCTAGGAATCTTGGGCTGTCTTCTCATTGGCTGCATCTACTGATTCTGAGCAGGGCCAGAGGCTGAGTACTGGGACTTGGACTGGCCCTCAAAGAGGGTAGCTGCAGAAGACAGAGAAATCAGCAGAGCTTTAGCATTTATAAGACCCTGGAATGACAGACACAAGGGGAAACTTGATGGGTCCCTACCCCACAAGAAAATTTATGACATCTGAAGCTGTGCAGCCTGGGTAGCCAAAGAGATAATCTAAAAACTAGACAGGAGTGGAGATTTCTGCAGTTTCCCAGTGGTGGGAAGACAAAGGCCCTCCCTGGGTGGAGGTGGTGGGGGTTTCTGAGAAAAACTCAGCTAGAGATGAAAACCCTGGAGAAAAGGATGAACAGACATAGACAACCTGCACTTTCTTTTACCCTGTGGTACCTCGGGAGGGCAGTGCTGGAGTGTTGGTAAGACTTAGATTTTTCATCATCCAAGTGCTGGCAATGTAGGTGTGTTCCATTTATGAATATCCATCAAGCTACACACTTGTGAGTTTTCTTGCATGTAAACTATATTTCAGTTAAGCAAGCAAGCAAGCAAACAAAAAAAGATCAGACCAAGCTTAAAAATTTTAAACACACACACACACACACATCTAAATTCTATTAGAATACAGAGAGATGAAAGTCCAAGGAAGGAGAAAGAAAGTTGGTGTGGCTGTAATTAACCAGAATTAAAGCAAATACAAAAGCAAGAAGCATTATCAGTGAAAAAGAAGGAAATTTCATAGTGACACAATGATCACATTACTAAGAAGGCAAAAGAAAATTCTAAATTTGAAGGCACCTAGTTATAGAGCCTCAACGCATATTCAGCAAATAGTCAGAATGAAAAGACATACACAAGTTGGCAAGTACAATGGAAAAATTCAGTCCATATCTCTTAGTATATAACAGAAAAGGCAAAGGAAAAAAAATCAGTAAGCTTGTAACAGATTTGAAGTACACTATTAACAAAGTTGACCTAATTGACATGGATAGAAGACTGCACAGAGGTACTACAAAATATACATTTTTTTTTCAATTGCAAGTGAAACATTTACTGAAATTGACCATATGCTGCATCATAAAACAAGCTTCATCAAATTTTAAAGCTTTGTATCATAGAGAGTAAAGTCTCTGATCATAGCAAAAGTGTTAAAATTAATAAGAAGAAATTAATAATAATAAGCTGACAAGAAAAGGGCTGCTTTGGAAGATAAATGACAGCAGTTTTAAATAATTTACAGTACAGACAGTATTAGAATTGATATTAGAGATTATCTTGAAGTGAACTGTAATGAAAATAGAATATCAAAACCTGATAGATATAGCTACAGCTGTGTTTGGAGAGAAATGTTTGGCTCTTAGATGCATAAATAGGAAAGGAAAAAGACCATCCATGACCTAACTCACACCTCAAAAATCTACCAAAATGAACACAAGAAAACAAAAGAGAAAACACTACACATTAAAGTTGAAGATAGTAGGAGGAAGGACAGGATGAAGAAAATATCAAAATATAATAATGAAGATCAAAAATTAATTATTTGTAGAGTCCAGAAAAGTAGTTAAACCACTGATAGGACTAAGAATAAATGATAGGGGGCTAAGGGGATGTAGCCCAGTGGTAAAGCACCTACCTAGTATGCCGAAGGCCCTGGGGTTATCAGTTCATACATATTTTAAAATACAATGAAATGATACTATAAAGAACTTCACATTTTGGATTAGTGAAACTTTAAATAAAATATAAAAATATCTAACACCATGTATCGAAATCTGAAAGGTGTTCTGTTAAAGAAATTGAATAAATGATTTAGAGCATTCTCACAAATGAAACTATAAACCCAGTTGGTTTTATTGATAAGTCATGTCAAGACTTTAGAGAGATACAATGCCAGGCTTCCCTAATCTCACCTAGAACACATAATATGAGGTCTCATTTCTCAACTTATTATGAGTTCAGTGCAAACTTGGTATGAATCCCTGAAAAGAACACCAGAATAATGTTAAGAATATCTAGCCAGGCGTGGTGGCGCACGCTTGTAATCCCAGTACTTTGGGAGGCGGAGACCGGAGGATCCGGGTTCGCGGCCAGCCTCAGCTCGCTCTCTCTCTCTCTCTCTCTCTCTCTCTCCTTAGTGAGGCCCTCCGCAACTTTGTGAGACCCGGTTTCAAAATAAAGCATAAAAAATAGGGCCGGGGCATAGCGCGGAGGTAGAACGCCCCTGTGTTCAATCCCCGGTACCAAAAAAAAAAAAAAAGAATATCTAAATTTAGGCCAATGTTTCCAAGAACTATATGGAAAAGGCCAAGTGAAAATATTAACGCAATGAACATATTATAATATAAAAAGAATAATAAAAACAACCAAGTTAGAGGTGTCAAAAGGCAATATTACAACAAATTAGTTTCAAATGTTAAATTGGCTTTATTTCTGATTCTTGAATGGGTAACACTGCATTCCATAGAATAAAATGACCATTCTAATGTACTGGGTAGAAGAGATTGGTTTTATAGACTAAGATGATTGAAGAAAGAAGGAACAAGAAACAAAGAACAGATTGGTCATTGGAAAGTTACTTTCCACATAAGGCAGAAACAGGGAAACGGAATAATAGACAAATTACTGTTGGCTAACATAAGGTTACATTGGGTTACTATCTTTTTCTTTTCTTTTAATTTTTTGCTATTGGAGGTTGAATCCAGACGCATTCTACCCCCAAGCTCTACCCCCAGCCCTATTTTTTTTTTTATTTTGAAACTGGGTCTAAGTTGTGGAGGGACCTTGCTAAATTGCTGAGGCTGGCCTCAAACCAGCAATCCTCCTGTCTCACCCTCCCAAGTACTGGAATTACAGGCATGTGCCACCACATCCCAGCTGACAGTGACTGCTGCTTTGCCTGCCTTCCTTCCTTCCTTCCTTCCTTCCTTCCTTCCTTCTCCTCCTCCTCCTCCTTCTCCCTCTTCTTTTTCTTCCTTCTTCCTCTCTCTCTCGCTCTCCTTTTGTTTTTTGTTTTTGTAAGGGTAAAGCAGAGAGAAATTCATTGTCATGTTGGTTGAAACTGTCCTGTTTGGGACATTTGTTTACTAACGCTCTAATTTTGACTTGTCAGAATGTCAGATAACAACTCACTTTCAGTTTGCTGATATGATTCCATTTTTTATTTTATTCTGGTCTCTTGGGATTTAGTGTAGATGTTTAATCCAAAACAAGTCTCCTATATTTCATTTAACAGATGTATTTCTCGAGTAAAAAGTTGGAAATTAAAAAACAAAATTCACTCCACTAATATGGAAAAAATAATATAGTCATTACAATAGAAGCAGAAAAACAATTTTGATAAAAGGAAATTTTCTTAATTTTTTTGGTGGTACTGGGGATTGAACCCAGGGGCATTCTACCTCTGAGCTACACCCCCAGGTCTATTTTTTATTCTTTATTTTGAAACAAGGTCTTACTAAGTTGTGGAGGGCCTCACTAAGTAGCTGAGACTGGCTGCGAACCTGTATCCTCCGGTCTCAGTCTCCCAAGTACTGGGATTACAAGCGTGAGCCACCATGCCCGGCTTCTTAATTTAATAAAGGATACATACAAAACTCTATAGCAAACCTTATATTTGATGGTGACAAACTAAAATCTTTACCCCTAAAGTAAGGGATAGTCCAAAATCACCTGCCACCAAAACATCCCTTCAATATTGCCTGGGTGGCCATAGACATTTCAACAAGGAAAGAAAAGAAAAGTGACACTTATAAGGAAAGATACAGAACCACTATTATTTTGCAGACCAAGTCTTTATATAGAGTAATTCCGAAAGAATTTATCAATAGAATGTTAGAATCAATATACAAATTAAGGGAACATGCTGTATAGAAGGTCAATAGACAAACAGTAACTGTGCTGTAATAAATTATAAAGAATCAATTAGATAATGGAAGTCTTTAAAGATACAACATACAATAGCATCGAAACCTTTAAATTCCTAGGAATAAATCCCGTGAAAATATGTAAGCTTTCTACGGAAAAAACTTAAAACAGTATTTAATAAATAAATAAAATGATAATCCACACTCCTAGATTTGAAAACTCAGTTTTATAAAAGGGTAAGTCCTCTCCAGCTAATCTGTAGACTCATGTCATCCTAATCACAATATCATCAAAGAATTTTTCTTTGACAAATGAAATCTAAAATATAAATAGACATGAAAAAAGATGTCCCAGTTCTTGCTTTTCTTTTTCCTATAGAAACTTAACTCATTTTCCCTATCATTCTATAATTAGATTCCTAAATGTAAAATCAACACTAATGTGTAAATTTATACTCCCAAAGATAGATCATGTTCATGGTCACGTTATATATAAACTAAAAGCTGGCAACAGTACAACAGATTTACTGAACGGGGTATATTTCTCCCACAAGCAGACAAATTTCCCAAACAGGCCAGTTAAATGAGCAAACTGCGACTACACGTAACAATATGGATGAATCTCTCAAATATAATATTGAGTCAATGAAATTGTTTATAGAGAATATATTGCAATTGAACAGATACTTATGATTCACCCCTAAAATTCACATTGAAGTCCTCTCCCCAAGATGATGATTTTAGCAGGAAGGGCCTTTGAGATTTTACTTGGACACGGGAGTAAAGTCTCCACGAATGGGATTAGCGTTCTTATAAAAGAGGCACTCTACTTTGTTCTTCTACCACAGAGAGGATGCAGCAGGGCCTATGAACCAAGAAGCAGGTGCTCACCCGACAGGGAAACTGCCAGCAACTTGATCTTGGATTTCCAACCTTCAGAACTCTAAGAAATAAATTTCTGCTGTTTATAAGCCACCGAGTCTACGGTATTTTATTATGGCCTGAATGAACTATGACAGAAATATAAAGTATGACTGCATTTATAAAAAGCTCAAAACCAGGAGCAACTACTCTATGGAGTTGACCATCAGGATATGGTAACTCTGGGAAAAGTTTGTTGAAGAGGACCCCAATTATTTCTAGCATCCTAATTATTTTACTTCTTGATATAAATGACGTTATTGGACTTTGTTCACTTACTAACAATCCATCCAGCCCATTTCTGTATAATAAAAAGTGTTTAAAATAAAAAGTAAATATGCTCTACTAGGTTTTATATTGCTGTTATTTTAATAAAGTTAGAAATTCTGAGATTCGGTGCCTCTTGATAATGCAAGGACAGGCTTAGCCCCAGATTCCTCTTCTCTAAGAGAGCCATGAGAATGGAATTTATTTTCCACAAGTAGACTCAAATTACAGAGAATATGGGAAGATTGGAAATATGGAAAATATGAGAACAGGATGTGTTAAGGGATGTCACGGGATAAGTCTAGGGAAATGAAGAAAGAAATGAAGACCGCTGGCTCAGGCCAATATTAACAGCAAAACTAGCAGCTGTCCAGCCCAGGAAAGGAGGTGGGTGGGCAACATGGCTGAAGTGTGGGTTCTAGAGAAGACACAGCTGGCTTCAATCCAAATAATTGCTATGTGCACTCTGTGCATTCCTGTGAGTTTTAAATAATACATGTGGAATGGTCTATCAGATGGTGGATGTTTTTAAATAAATAAATAAAAATAAGTTATTAAAGTGGTCTCATCTCATTTCTACTTATTCTTAATTATGATTGACTCATACCATTGGTTAAAATTATGCTCCAATTCCAATGTTCCATTTTTCATTCAAATTAATTTTTAAACTGAGAGAAAAATCTTGAAGCCCATTATCTATTTTGCAACCCAGCAGAAGAAATAAAGCTTCTGTAATTAATGTAGGTAAAAATGGTTATTAATAATATGCCCAAAACTCATTATGCAATCAAAACCGTTATTTGCTTCAACTGTCTATCAGCTTTGTCATTTCATGCTTGAATAATACTGAAAGAGAAGCTCTCTAGTTACCTGATGTATCAAGGTTAATGGATATCAAACAGAAAATAACTTCTCATCAACATTTTCAAAATTTACCCATCATTCTCAACTAACTAAACTTTCTTATAATCCAGGAAACTAAAGTCAGAGATTTGGGGGAAAAATGATGTTTTTGTGGCCATGGACCGTTTAGATCTTCCAACAACTTTGAAGAATTAATTCATAGATCTGTGTACAGGTTTGCCTATACAAATTAGTATATATAATTTAATGGAAATTTAAATTTAACTGGGAATTGTATATTTTTATTTGTTGTGTGTGGCAACTCTACCTATGAATTCAATCATTAGCAAACCTAGAATTGCAGTAATAGAATTCATACTAATAGTATCTGGCTAAAGAAAGAAAAAAAATGCATGTCATATTTTAGTGTTTAATTATTACAACATATTTATTGCTTCCATGTAACACGCATTTACTCATAGGTTGAATTATTTAAGAGGCAAAATTTATAAGTGACTACTTTAAAATATTCTAGTAAAGAGTCTAGTGAAATGCTACTCAAAAGTGTGATTTTTAGACTTCTGCCAATTCTTCAGCTGTTCATTATGGACACCTGGGTTCACAATGTCATAAGGCCAGAATGCACATCAACTATATCATTAGGCATACTGTTTCCTTCTCTTTATGATTTTTAATAGTGAGACTCTCTTGATAAACGAAGTAGCCTGTTGACTGTAATTCTGGACCCTGCTCCTTATTTACACATGAATCACTGTTAAAGATTTCATGGTCTGGCCGCTGCTCTACTAGTCATGGTGACTCAGAGGAACTGAAAGGTAAATTTTCTTTGTAAAGAATTATTTTGGGGTATGAGTTGTGTATTCTCTATTCATTGATTCAGTACATAGGGCTTCGAATAGAAGGATATAACTGCAATAATTGACATTTTAAAATATTTTCCTCTGGGGTTAAAAAAGGACCACTTAAACACTGTTGGTGGGATTGTAAATTAATACAGCCTTTATGGGCATCAGTATGGGGATAGTTCCTCAAAAGACCAACAATGGAACCACCATAGGACCTAGTTCTGTATTTATATATTTATTTATTTGTATTTAATACCACTCCTCTGTATTTATCTAGAAGAATTAAAGCCAACATTCTATAGTGATAACATGCACATACACATTTATAGCAGCACAGTTCTTATTAGCCAAGGTATGGAACCAGCCTAGGAATCCATCGACGGATGAATGGAGAAAAAAAACGTGCTATATATACACAATGGAGTTTTAGTCAGCCATAAAGAAGAACAAAATTATGTCATTTGCAGGAAAATGGATAGAACTAGAGAGCATCATGTCAAGCAAAATAAGCCAGACTCAGAAAGTCAAGGGTCATATGTTGCCTCTCATATATGGAAGCTAGAGAGGAAATAAAGGGGAGGAAGGGTCATGAAAATAGAACAGTAGAGGAAGGAAGCCAGAGGAGGAAAGAGGGGAGAGAAAGAGGAGGTACTGGGGAAAGAAACTGACCAAACTATGTATGTGCATGTACGAATATGTCACAGCGAACCCCACTATTTTGTATAATTGCAATACATCACTAAAAATACCATCTTCAACTCTGGTGTAGATTATAGAAATATTACAAAAAGAATCATAAGTCATATAAAATAGAACGGAATATTAATCAGAAATCCATTTTATAAATTTTGTTCTATTGTTGTTAATGTAACCATATGCTTCATTAAATAGAACCCTGTTACTACCTCTTATGATGTACATATACTGATAGAATAAAAACAAATTATTATTGCCAGATGAACTAGCATTTATCATGTGTCAGGGATTGCTCAATGTTCTTTATTCAGTTAAATCTTCTGTTAGAAATGCAATATCCTTTGTTCACATATAGTCAAAAGTTCAAGCATATTATTTCTTAATAAGAAACTTTTAGAATCACATTAAACTGAGGAGAATTCAGTTCAAATAAAATTGACAGTGAGAATGTAAACATGACTCTAATTAATGAATTGCCTAGTTAATTTTTCTCTGTTTTGTCCCCCAATTCTCATTTAATCTGACATTAAGACAAAGGAGTATTTTACATAAAACAATGCAGTAGAATTGATGGGGTTACCCAGTCACTTAAATTTTACTTCATTACTAATCTTTATTTATGAGAATAGTGTTACCTGAATAATGAAATCAGTATAGTATATTATTTATTTTGTTTTGCTTTTTATTACATTAAATTACTTTTTTTTGTTTTTCTCCTTTTGTAGTACCAGAGATTAAACCCACGACCTCACAGATGCTTGGCCAAACATTCTACCACTGAGCTTTGTCCGCAGTCCTTTTTTAAATTTTATTTTGAGACAGGTTCTCACTAAGTTATCCATACTGTGATCCTCCTGCCTCAGTTTCCCAAGTAGCTGGATTACAGGCTTGTGCCAACACTCCTATATGTCATTTTAGGAAAACAAGGGATAGAAAAAAAAATTAAAAACATCAAAAGAGTTTCAGAGAAGAGGGATTCGCTCAATGTCACAAGAAAAGATGACGCAATTTGAGTGACAACTGCTTAGAAATAAGATGCAACTGCATTCTTGGGTTCTGGGTCGCCAGGTTGTGCATGTGGGTGGGTGTTTGTACTCACCTGGACAAGGTACGTGT
>PVJS01001884.1:10183-67683 GCA_004027185.1 Glis glis | reverse complement strand
CAGTAATGGGTGAACTGAAGTTGGCTCTCCAGGCATAAAAATGATTAAGGTGATTAAGGGACTGATGTCAATCTGGAAATAAGTTTCTATAGACAAGCTGAAGGGCCTGGCTTAAAATTTAGAGACATGATCATCACACTGCTGTTTTTTTTTTTTTTAAAGCTCAACATGATAGTAATGCCTTGGTTGATTGAATTGGGCTCAGGATAAAATGCTAGGCAAAATCTGACCAGTTGAAACTTAATAGGGAAAGGTGACATGACCTGCTCATGGATCCAAAAAATAATGTTAGAAATAGAAAATGGGACAAACATTGCTTTGCTGCATCACAGAAACAAAATTTGTGTTCATAATACAAGTCACTGGTGAGGTGTGATTGCCAAAAGAGATAATGAGCTTATGGACTGTATTAATTAAAATATAACACCTCATCAACAGACACCATAATTCTCACATGATTAGACAGCTCTCACATACTGCACAGAGGAGCGGATTGTGCCTTTCAGGAAGGAGAAGTAGAGCTTGTGCAGAGGTTAGTAAACAGGTAGATAGAAGGATTCTCAATCCAGGTGTGTTCAGGTGGATCAGAGACAGAGCGATGCTACAATGATGCTCTTGATTCTCAACCCCATTTCTTTAGCCTGTCTAGCATCCTTATCCCACTGAAGTTGCTGGCTCTTAAGGGATCACAGACACCCTGTAATTACCCTCTTAAGAAGAATTGTGCCTGACCAAAGAAAAGCCCCTCACCTGGAAAGTCATTCCCCACCATCCACCAGCCCTTCATCATTCCACCCATTCCTGACCCCAGGACCTGCAGCTCCTGACCGATTGACACAGAGGTACAATGTGTGTCTCCCTTACCCCAAGGTAGGAAAAACTTTGTGCTATAATTTTATATTCCAGAGTTGCCTGTGTGTCTGGGTGTGACTTGTCTTTAAACCCTGGACATGTTACATTCAATCAGTTCATTGTAGTATACAGAAAACATAAATAATATAAAAATGCAAAAAAATGACCATACCCCAAAATATACTGCCATCACTAACCTCAATTAAAGTTTGTCCTTTCTAGTATTGCAAACATATTGTGCAAGGAATTCAGGAGCAGACTAGTGTAGAGAAGTTTTAAGTTTTCTTTTTTTTTCCCCTCTGAAGATTCAATTTTAGTCTATGAAATAAATCTGCATTAGGCATATTAACAGTGGGGAAAAACATAGCAAATTGATTAACATGCATAATCACAGGAGCCATACATAAGGACCTCAAAGAAGGGGAGACTGAACAATGGGAAAGAGGCTTGGACTTCTGGGGAGAACAAAGGGGTGACAGGTTTGGGGAGGTTGAGGAAAAGAGGTACACAACCAACAAGGGTTGTCTTGCTATGCAGATAGAATCTTCCAGATAACAGAAAACTGTAATGATCTTTGATCTATAATAATCTGTCTGGGTCAGCTGTTAGACCCCGAATCTCTTATTTTTGTGAAAAGACCTTTCCTAGGCAGAAATGAGATATTAGGCAGAAGAGCCTATTTACAGTGGTTGGCCGTTTACTTCACTGATGTAAATTATCTTTATGGATGTAAATTTCTTTCACAAAAGGGCAGTCTTTCAGAGTTGATCATATCTGCAATGTCTTCTTGAACTTTGCCAAAGAAAATATTTGGGGGTGGCAAAGTGTGAAGTCCCTCAGTAGCCAACAAGGATCCCCAACACTTATTGTTCATGTACTACTATGTACAGCTTTAAAAACATAGATGCTAAAATGTTGTAATCAAGTTGAGTATAATATATTTTAAAATTGAGAGTTATTCTTATACATCAGATTTTTTTTGATGGTACCAAGTACTGATTTCTAATATTTGGAATTAAAAAAAGTCACATATACATGGCATGTATACATGTATATAATATATACATACATAAAATATATATGTGTATACATGACATGGCACATATACATGTATATTATATATACATATATATAATCTAGACATGTATTATACATATATAATATTATATAGTATAATATATACATACATATATTATATACACATATATACATAATATATAATGTATACATACAAAGATATGTAAAGGAAACAAAAACAAATACTACTTAATCTTACTATGTATGATGCTCAACATTTACTATTTGGTTCTATTATTTGCTTAAAAAAATTAAATTCATTTTGCAGTCAATAATAGGCTGAGACCATGATGTTCAAAGAACCCCAATGTTTGTTCAAAACTTAATCCCCAGTGTTTATTTTGACATACAGAAAATTACATGTGAAACTCTACCCCACACTGGAGATTCCTGGTGGTCTGAGAGAGTGGAGATCCCTGAGTATTTGGTAAAACAAAATGCTTGTGAAGCCCAGATGTGAGCTGAGGCCCAACATTCCTTGCAAATCTAGATTTAATTAGTTTTAACCTCTCTCCCACCCTGAACCACCTATTCTAGGCCTTACAAAAATCCTAATCCTCCTGTTTAGTTTTTGCAAACTCTTGCATATTTACTTTCTTAAAAGAGCCTAGATTTTATATTTAGTGTTTCCCCCAAATCATCTGTTCACTTAACGTATTTCTAAGCGTGTAATAAATATTTTTAGAATAACACTGAAAAGGGGTTACTTCCATCAAAGGACAAAATTACATTTAAGTCATAGTTCTTTTTTTTCTTTTGCGGTACCGGGGACTGAACCCAGGGGCATTCTACCTCCAAGCTACACCCCCAGCCCTATTTTTTATCCTTTATTTTGAAACCAGGTCTCACTAAGTTGCGGAAGGTCTCACTAAGTAGCTGAGGCTGGCCCTGAACCTGGATCCTCCCGTCTCTGCCTCCCAAGTACTGGGATTACAAGCATGAGCCACCACGCCCGGCTTAGGTCATAGATCTTAATTGACTTTACTTTAGATTCTAGCGTCAGGCAAGTCTTCATTCCATAAATAAATAAATAAATGTCCCAATGAATTGCACAGAAGAGATTGGTTTTATGGACAGAAAAAGTCTTGAAGAAAGCAGAGACAAAAACCAAAAAGCAGATATATTGCTCATTTCAAAGTTATTTTCCATGAATGGTGGGAACAGGGGGACAAATCAGTAGAAAACTGATTAGTAAACAGCAAGTTATTTCAAGTTACTTCTTTTGTGTAAGAAGTAAAGCAGAGAAAACTTCATTCTTATGTAGGTTGAAACTGGCCTATTTGGGAAATTTGGCTGTTATCTATCTAAGCCTCATTTCTTGGACAGTCTTGGTGAAGTGGAAGTTTAGCATAAGGACTCCATCTTGAATTTTAGCTTGGTCTCTCCAGGGCCAGTGCAAGAGCTTAGTCCAAAAGAATGGCCTTCTATAATTTTTATTTAATACTACATAGGAATGAAACGATGTCATCAAAGGTGTGAGTGACACAATTGAGACAAGTGTTTGCCACTCCACACCGGGAAATGGCATTGGTCCCCACTCCATCTCTCCATCTAGCTGGCTTCCCAGACCCTGTCTTCCTCTCTTTCATCCTCTCGATTTTTCCAAATTCACCTCCCTTAGCCTCTGCTGCTAACCTTGCACACTGAGCAGGAAGGTACCCCACAGGTTTCTGTGCCACCATCTACCTGCAAGGTGCCTCCTTCCAGGTCAGCTGAGGCTACAAGTCCCTAATGCCACTGGACTTTTGCATTCAGTTCTGCTGTAATTCTTATTTGTGAGGTTTTTTAAGGATTGACAGGGAGATATATATTTAGGAGATAAAGGAAAGGAACCTATTGCTCAAAAGTTGACAGTTGAGATTGTTTAAAAAAATGAGATATTTCAAGACCTGGAGATGAGCAAAATTGAGTCAGGGGTTTCCCAGTTGCCCCAAAACGTGGAGGTCAGGCTGGTAGTAATGAGACCTGTGGAGTAGAGAGAGGTGAGATGGCAGCTATCGACTTGAGCCTGAGACAACAAGGCAGGAGGCAGACCCAACCCACAGAGGGCCTCCGCTGCAGCGGGAGAAAGTGGGTGAGGATAGCAGGGGGTGATGTGGAGGATTGTCATGGGCCCACATGGGAGGAGACTGGAACTTCCTTTGGGAAAACGGGCTGAGAGATGCTCATGGTGGACAGTGAGGGTCTTCTCAGAGCTCACACAAAGGGAATTCCCAGCCAGTGGACAGGAGGGACCACGGAGTAGCCCAGCATAGTCTGGGGACAACTCCCAATCTGTATTTTACCAAATGTTCCTTCTGGTAATTTATGACACCCCTTTCATGTCTATCATAAAAAGGAGTGGAGCTTTTTCCCATTTAAAAAAAAATGTGCTGGTTGTTAAACGTGTAGTAAAGCAAATTGCTTCCTTCCCAGCCACCATCATTCCTTTATTTTGCATTCGCTCCTTCAGAGAACCTCTCCCCATAGCTGCTCATGTGTCATTTTCCTTTAACAGATTTTACATTTTTTCAATCTTCCCTTCTTCAAACAATGATACTAATACATGTCTTTTGTCATGTCGCAAACATTTATTGAACATCTTCTATGAGCTGGATTTTGTGGCAGGCCACGTTGGACAAGGAGACACATAAAGTCATGGTCTCCACCCTTCAAGAGCATCCAGGAGACAGGGGATATAAGGTAGGTGTGCAAACGATGCTCTAATTTGTGAAAGTTACACTTGTATTAGAAGGAAGTGATTCTTGCAGATTATAATCATGATCCTAGTTTCTGCGATGGTTTGGACCAGTGTCCCGCAAAGGCCCATATATTAAAGGCTTGATCCCCGGCCTGTGCTGCTACTGGGAGCTGGTGGAACCTTTAAGCGGTGAGATCTAGTGGAACATCTAGGTCACTGGGGCGTGTTGTTGAAGGATAGTGACACCCCAGCCCCTTTATCTCCCTCTCTTTCATTTCCCCACCATGCGAGGAACAGTTTACTCTGCCACACACCTCTGCCATGGTGTGCTTCCTTGTCACAGGCCTACAAACAATGGGGCCAGCTGACCCTGGACTGAAATTTACAAAACTGGGAGCCAAAATCAACCTTTCCTTTTTTTAAGCTTATTGGCTCAGATATTTTCTACAGTAACAGAAAGCTGACTGAGACACAGTTGCCTATTCTTTTTCTCTGAAGAGGATAGAAAAAGGCAGACAGCCTCCTCTCACCCATCAACCCTGACCAGCTCTTGCTTTCTTTTCCCTAAATAAACTGCACCTACAGATTCATACCTTCACTAGATTCCAAGCATCTTGTGGACACAGATTAACCATGAATGAGGGCATAGAAAGAGACCAACAACACCCAGGTATTGGGCTGAAGCAACACTCATTTTAGATCGATAGACTTGGTTGAGTTTCTTAAATGATTTTTTAAGTGGCACATTTTTCACAAAAGCTAGTAATATAGCTACCTAGGAAGCAGAATCAATGCAATATAGAAACTTAAAATCTCTCCTGAGTCTGAGGGGCAGTTTCAGACCCACTAATCATGAAACAAATAGTTTGCTCTACAAAAACAACCATCAAGTAATTTTGATATAGGAAATAATGCTAAGTTATTTTACTCAAACAAAGGATATGTAATGAGAGAAAAAACTATCATTAGAACTAAGAGAATGCACCAAATAAGTTCTCATTGACTGGCCCCAAGTTTCAAAATTATTCAGTCTTTTGTTACAATGAATCCGGGAAAACACAATATTCTAATTTTTTTCTCACTGTAACAAATGAAGAGGGAGAAACTGACTTTAAATCAGTTAACAAACTCAGAATATCTCTTTTAAACTGCCTAAGTATATTAATATAAAGACAAATTTAAAAGCACATATATGCTTACATATAACACAATACATATGTATAAATATAATATATATATATTAAAGGTCACTGATGAGGTATTTGCTAAGCAGATGCTTCAAGATGAGAAATGGCCAGAAGGCATAAAGGTTATTAAGAACAAAATAAAAATATGATAGCAGATCATATGATGAAGTTTATAAAGGAGAAATTCTATAAATTTCTCAGTCTAGAGCAGAATAATGCTTTTCAAACTCTTGGTCATGAAACCAAATGGAGATGTTGATGGATTGGACTTTCAGGAGCTAAAGTGGTCTGATATATTTTTAAGGTAGCGCCAATTGAATTACTAACAGATTGGATATAGGTTTGGGGAAAAAGACAGAAGTGAAAGATGATGCTGAGTATTTTGTTATGTGCATCCTTTACGGTTAGTAATGAAGCAAGAAAACTACCACATTCCTCCTCCAAAAAGGCAGTTCTTTCTAAGTCTCTCCTTATCAAGAAAGGTGCTTTTGTATTTCCTCTGGATGGAGATAGAGGAAAGTCTGTGCCTGCTATTCACATAAGCATTGTTACCACCCAAATCTCTGAGTCCTCACTTCCTCTTTCCAGAACCTTCTCAATCAATAGTTTAACTTTAAAAGCCTTATACAACATAATCATTTTCAGAACATGCTCCAAGAGTCCTTCTACCTCTACCTGCCTGTGTCCTCAGAAGTCTTCAGTGCCCCCACTTAGGTTTCTGGTGCTGAATCAATCCATTTGTTCCCTTAAAACTAGATATTAAAGGGCTGGGAGTATAGCTCAGTGATAGAGCACTTGCCTAGCATGCTTGAAGACTTGAATTTTATCATAAACACTGCTTGCTGAAAAATATTAAAAAATATATTAAACATCTATTTACACATGCATGAGGGTATACAAAGATTAATGTCTCCTTAATTACCATATGTCCAGAGTATCTTTTGAAGCGATTAGTTTCATTGGCTGTGGTCTTATTCAAATGCCATTAACTTTCCTCAGACATTTTTTGCTATTTTTCCACTAGAATATCCTTCTGATCTAGTCTATGAGTCACTTGAGAAAAACAGCATAATTATTTTTAGCCAAGCTTGTTTAAGAAGTAAAAGAATATTTTCACTTAATGATCATTTTAAGCACCCACTATGTGCCAGACACTGTTCTAAGAATTAGGAATTTAGTAGCAAACATTTGCTGAGTGAAATGTATTTAATCTGTGTCCAAAAATGAAATCAAAATTCAAAGAACAAAGATTCGCCAGCATCAAAGAAAGATTGGTCAATGGGTACAAAATTATAGCTGATAGAGGAAGAATCCGGTGTTCTACTACACAATAGGATGACTGTGGTTAATAATTTAAAAATAACCTGAAAGAAAGGATTTCTAATGTTCTTATCACAGAGAAATGATAAATCTTTGAGGTGATAGATGTGCTAATCACCCTGATTTGATGATTACACAGTGCATGGTAATCACATGTATTGAAAGATCATACTGCACCCCATAAACATGTACAGTCACTATGGATCAATTTTTTTTAATTTCAAAAGAATATGCTACAGATCAGAAGTGGAAGCATGACAGAATTCCTGGAATAAACAGATAGACACCACAGATGACTATTTTGCACAATTATCTTCTTTTAGAGCTGTGCCTATAAATAAAGGTTTAGGGATTTAATAAAAACATGGGGCTGTTTGCATCCATCTCCCATCTTTTCCTTTTTCTGACAGGTGGCCTTCACCATCATTTCAGATTTAATACAGGCTCCACTCATCTGTCCTTCCGTCCATTCATCCAAAAAAAATTTTATTTTGCCAAATGTATGCCCTTCACCATTAAGGTTGCAAAACCAAAAAGGATGATTGACCTCTGACATTACTTTTTGGGAAAAAGACAATGACCAGATAAACATAGGTAGATCATGGACACTCTGGGAGAACAAGGGAGGAAGAGCCAATTGGACCAAGGAAGTGGTATATTCAAACAAAGAGAACAAGTCAGCATCCTCTGAGCTTGCCAAATGCTGGATGACTTGGTGGAGAGGAGAAGGGAGTCTAATTAGAATAACCACAGGATAGATAAAGTAACCCTAGGAATTTGATAAGCAAGTGATTGGTTTACATGAGTTTCTCCTTCAATAGAGCATGAACTCCTCTAGGGGAAAGACCATGACTGATTCAGTTTCCGTGTCTCTGGAGCATGGCCCAATGCCTTAAACTTTGGGCCTAATTAGTGCTGAATAAATGCCCGTTGGAGCAAGTGAACTGTCACCGAACATGAGAAGATAAAAATGAAACATATTTGGCCAAAAAAAGAAAAACAATTGAAGAGTGTTTATTTTTCTGTTTTGAACCATTTTTGGCTTTTGATAATCAGTCATGCCAGTCAATAAGCTCTATGCATCAGAATTGATGAAGTATCTAATCTAAGAATCCCACTTGTCATACAGGACTATGTTATTTGAGACTTGCAGTGGGAAAAAGAAAGATAAATGCCTAATTTAAACAGTAAGGCTAGTTGCTGCCCAGTATGTATAAAGGAATGTGTTTCCTTGTTCTCTAAGTAATCTAGCTGTTGTGTGTTAGAATAAAGGTTGAATGAACGCAAAACATAACACAAGCATTTCCCACCAATAAAGTGTCCAATGCAATGATATTTTCAGAGAAGAATGTTAGTACTGTAAACATGATGAGCTTTCTTGGAAAAATAAATCAATAAGAATCCTTTATTACGAAACATAAGATTACTGAAACTATGAAATTATTTGAGGGCAGTAATTATAACTGCAGCTGAATTGATGTAAACAGCTGAACTGACTGTTTCTTGGTGGTTTCTTCATTTTGACCACAGTGATAGTATCTCATCTAGGACAACTGATCCAATCACCCTCCACTGTCATTAAATAAAGGAAACCTGCCCTGAGTCAAATAATGAAGTTTGTAATTGGTACCTATTAATTCATTGACTCATTAATTAATGTGTTCATTTATTGAACATTTACTCCTGGGTGTCAAATTATAAAGATGAGTTGTGCATGTTTCTTATCCTGAAAGAATGTATGTCTAGTAGGCAAGATATGCATATGAATGAAGAAAGGCAATCAAGTGTCCAGAAAACATGGTGATCCTGTTTGAGTGAGGTAGAGGAAGGGTTCTAGATAGGGTACTGGTCCAGGAAGACTTCTGATAAGAATCAGTGTCTCCTGGGTCACAGGGGAGTGGACACCAGAAGGGAAATCCTGCAGCAAAGGATGCAATGGGGGTGGAGGGGTAGAAGCAGGAAGCACAGTGTCTTGTCATAGTTGGAGCAAAGAGCTCAGGGAATGAAGAGCACGTGAGAGATGAGGCTAGAAATCCAAGGAAGACAAAGGCAGTGGATGCATGAGCAGAATAAAACTTGACTCAGAGGAACTTGGAAAGATTTCAAGGAGGAAGCAATGTAGTGAGGTTTGGTACTTAGAAAGAGGGGACTAGAGTTCTTTCCACCTTACTTTGAAGTTTAACTGTAACTGTACCACATGACTCTCTGAGATAGACACAGCATTACTTACTCAGTATTCTGCCCTAAAATGCACAACTGATTTACACAGGGAAGCATCAGACAAAGCCAAAAGGAGTAATGTTCTAAGAAAATAGTGTTGAAAACAGATCAGTGTTTCTTTGAAAATATCACTGGTGTAAAGGGTGAAATAAAAGGCTGTGGAAACAGTCCAGATTAAGAGGTGAAAGAGACACACGTCAAATGGAAGGGAAGAGGACAAAGGTTCTAAGGATCACTACTAGATCCGTGGTAAAATGGGAATATGAACAATAGACTAGATAAAAGTCTTGTAACTGTGTTGCATTTATTGAATTTACTGAGGATATTAACAGTACTCTGGTTATATAAGATAATATTCCTATTTTTGAAAAGCACACCTAGAAATATTTAGATGGAAGGGTCAAGATATTACTTACACTCAAATGGTTCAAAAAATACTATGTGTGTATGCATGTAAGCACATACACAAGTGTACACGTACTATATATACATATATATACATATATACATACACGTATATACATATATACATATATACATATATACATACACATATATACATATATACATATATACATACACGTACTATGTATATATGCAAATGGAATAAAATTTAGCAAAAGTTAGATCTGAGTAAAATGTATAACAGTTTTGTTTTAATTATTTATATGACTTTTATGCCTATGAATTGAAATTGGTTCTAAATAAGAAGTTAAAAATTAAAAATAATAACTAAATTATATATATGTATATATATATATATACACATATACATATATGTTTCTTCCCAAGTCTCTCCTTCCCTCCTATCCTCCCTCCCTGCCTCCTTTCTGCATTTGGAGCGGGAGAACCACATGAATACTTTCTGGGACCCATAACTTGGAAGAGACTGTCCTGCTTCTGAAAAGGCAACACAGTCCCCAGGTCCCCTTTGTACATACCCCTCTCTTCCTCACAAGTCTCTCAGGAGAGGTCCTGTGGTCTGTCTTCATACTGTGCTGCCACTGCTGTGTGTCATAGGTGCCCTGTAGAGGCATTCAGTCTACAAACACACCTTGAGCACATTCAGTGCCTTAACTCTGTTCAGAGACCAAGGACAAAGCATGCACTTGAAAACTTCTTGAGTGGAGGAGCCTGGACCAGGGTCTCACCCTAGCTCTGCCTTTTATTAACAAGTTTCTGGTCTCACAACAAGTACGAGATAGATAGCTTGAGAATTGTGGGGGTCCCTCTTCTGAGGCTTCTGTGAATGTGAACCAAGTATTGCCTGAACAAGCATTGTGGAAAGACACTGTTCACACAATGTTCCTTGTTGATCGGCACCTTGTCCGTCCCTCTGCCCTAGACAAGTGTGCAAGGAGAAATATCTCTAGCGGGCAGAGCTGTTTGGATTTCATGCCTTCTCTCTACTCTCTAACTTATTTTCATTTTGTAGGGAGGTCACAAACAGTGAAGGGCTCACCAGAGAAACTGCTCCCAGACTAACTGCCCCCAGGAACAAAATTTAAGAGACCTTGTACAGGGGACTGCATAGAGACATCTTCAAACTCTCTGTCTGGTTTTTCAGTTTTCTGATCAACCTGTAGAACCTTTTTAGATAGAACAGTCAAGTCCTGGAACTGGTCGTTGTTTATAAATGTACCAAGCCACCGATGTGACCTGCATGCTACTGTGTAGGAGTAAGGGTTTTGCACAGTGAATGGGCCTGGCTCAGCCCTAGAACCCAAACCATTCAATTTCTACCCTCGCATTGGTTTTCATCCATGATGCAACTCCAGCACCTAAGATGCCTAAGAGGCTTTATACCAGAAAAACAGGATGATTCAGTACTAAGAAGTCTATTAATATAATTTAGTATGCCAATTAGGTCTAAAGAAAACATATAATCATCTCTATAGATGGAGAAAAGGTGTTCGATGAAAGTGAATATCCACTCTTGATTTTAAAGGTTTTACCCAACAATACAAATAAACGTGTCTAACCTCATCCCAAAAGCTAGCTCATCGTTAACAAGGAAACACTAGAAACGATCCCACTAAAGTCAGAAGTACTGGATAGTTTGGGAATATAAGGATATGCTGGATGTGACCACCCTCCCTATCCTGGAATGAAATTCACAGGTCATAATCTACCTCACATAAAATTGAAAAAGAAAATTTCAGTCAGTATTATATCCACAAGGTAATGAAAACGAGAAATAAATAAAAAATGTTTATTTTTAAAAACGGTTTGTAGTTTATATGCAAATGCTTTGATATAATTTCATTAGAAGACAAAATACTCATATTCATTGATATATATATATATATAAATATATATATATATTTAATTATAATAAGTTATAAATAAAATGAAACAGAAAATATTCATCTGAATATTATCAATACTTTTATATTTGTCATCTTGATATACGGGGTAAATAAGCATCCTTGTATCTATATAAATAAGTCTATATGATCAACGCAGTTGTGACAGCCAAGAAAGCTAGTGATTCACACACCAGGAGGATCTCTGTCATTGGAGATCTGATTTTCCAAAATGCTAAGTAACACTCTCAACTGACTTGGCAGTTGCTTTCCTTGAAAACTCAGAGTACATATAGACTGCAAAAGATAATTAGAATTTTTATGTCGAGCCAAGTTATTTTCTTGGCTCACACACTTATGAGCTGCTTTCCATCCACACGACTGGGGACATTTGAAATTTTAGTGGGGAAATGGTATATATTTTTATCAGACGAGACCTTTTCCATACTTTTCAGAATGTCTAGTATCCCCACCCAACACACACTAAATGCCAGCAAAAAAAAAAAAATTATTGTGACAAACTCAAAATACCTTGATATAGATTCCAAAATAATCCTGAGGGCCACTCTGTAAGTCACTTCTTGGGTCTGGGCTGGCTTCAGGGACCAGTGACCTCTGCAGTCCCATAGGACCCAAGGTTTAGAATAGCCCCATGCTTGTTCTTAATACTCTGTGGTTGCCATCTTGAAATTATTAACAATTATATCATTGAGTTTGTGTTTTGTAAAAAAAAAAAAAAGTCTCATGGGGGAATGGAGCATGTCCTAGGAGTTTGGAGACTTGGCACAGTCTCATCTTTTGTCATTTCCCTGATATACCTCAAGGGTTTTTGATCATTTGCTCTCCCACCGGTGGTGTTCCGAGCCCTTCCTAGCCACCTTCTTTTCACCCTGGTCTTGAAACTACTGCAGCGTTTCTGCCCCCACGTCTAGTCTACTAGCAAGCATTTTCAATTTCTGTTGAGATGTTTTTGATTTCTAGTCTTTCCTTTTGATTCTTATGATTTCCAACTCTTTGCTTACATGAGCCATCTGATGTTGCATGTTGTCTCCTTTTTCTGATTAGAGTCCTTAGCCTACGAGTCATAGTTATTTTAAGTTCCCAATATAAGTTTAACATCTCTGCCATTTCCGAGTCTGTTTCTGATGCCTGATTTATCACTTTAGACTATGTGTTTTCCTTTGTATACCTTGAATTTTTTTTTATTTTAAGACAGAATATTTTGTATCAGGCAACAGAACCTGAGGTAAGCAAATTGTTAGTGTATAGTTTTCTCTCACTAGTGGTTGCAAATCTCTTGCAATCTCTCTTTGCAAGAGCTTGCAAATCTCTCAGTTGTGATCCACCATTTTTATACTAGAGTGCTGTTGGTGTGGTGGTTAAGACAATGGATGTATATTTATGAATGATAATGTATATCTGTGCATATATGCATCCCTGAGAAGGCTTGCAAATTATATATATAATATGTAATATATAATATATAATTTTTCCAGATGGGTAAATAAGAAATTATGAATGGTAGTTACCTACTATGGACATTGGATACTGAACAGATTGGGGATGCACAGAGGGTGGGAAAAGGGCCCTTTGTTGTCTTTCTTTTCATAATGTTTGATGTTTAAATCATGAAAGCTTATGGCCTAGACAAAACAATTTTAAAACCTGGGAGACTGGCGCTATCTCAGGACACATCTTTGTATGTACCAGGTATGCCCAACTGTATTCCAGGCCTTGTCTAATTTCCTGGAGGAGGTGACCAGTTAGGTTAGTCTGTGGAGAAATGTAACGATATTTGAGAAGGAGTTAGATTAAAAGTATCTCCATGTCTGAAGTTTATTTGAGCAATTAAAAGGTTATTGCGGGAACAGAGAAAAAAGAATGTCAGAAAAGCAAATTCCTGATCAGACTATAAATGAATGTACATATCATGGGTAAGCCTTTCATCCCAAACATGAAGCTAGTCTAAGTAACTTGTCTCACTCTATGTTTTGAAAGGAAAATATGACTATTATTTCTCCTAATTCCAAATCTAGATTTATGTCGAAAACTGAATCACATAATCTCCACTTTTATCCACTGTATATTTTTTTAAAAAGTTATTTATTCTAGTGGAAAACTGGGTCGAGCTAAGCATGCAATATTTAAATGTAAAACATTTTTGGAGAGCTGCAAAGAAACATTTATCTACTGCTATAAGTGTGATTTGAAAATGTAAAATGTATGAGTCACGGCAACTGGCTTTTTATGGATCTTCTTTCTTTTTTTTTTTTCTTGTGTGTTTTTTTTTATTGAATGGGCTCAAGTTTTCTCAACCAAAGGGACTTTGCTATCCTCCAAGGGATCCCTTCAGGTGACATGTGCTTCATTCTAATGGAGCTCCTGCTACTATAGGTTTGTGCATTGCCTGTTTGAAAGTTGTTCTTGGCAACTTATAGCATGTTTGTATATATTTCTTCATTGCTCTCCATGCTTTGAAAATGTATTTAATATGTATGCATAGTCAAAAATTTATGTGGACTGCTGTCTTGGGGCAACTGGATGCTGAAGGAGAAAGAGAAGAAGATGAACATATTTTTTTTTTGCGGTACCAGGGATTGAACCCAGGGGCGTTTTACCTCTGCACTACATCCCCGGCCCTATTTTTTATCCTTTATTTTGAAACCGTGTCTCACGAAGTTGTGGAGGGCCTCATAAGTAGCTGAGGCTGGCCGCGAACTAGGATCCTCCAGTCTTCGCCTCCCAAGTACTGGGATTACAAGCGTGCACCACCACACCAGGCTGAAGACGAACATTTGATGAACTTCTATAATGATGAAAGCAAGTTTTCACATTTGCTATTTCATCTATTCCTAATGATATTGACAAAAAGTAAAGTTCCGTTACCTCCATTGAAACAAAACTGGTTTAGAGAAAGTAAGCCATTCCCTGAAGCCTATGTGGAACCAGAGGCCAACCAGGATTCAAACCAGGCCTGTTTTATTGCTAAGTTCAAAATCATATCATTACTCTGTGCTGCCTCCTGCAATGTGTACAAAATGTTTAAGGTTAAAAATAAAAGGTGTTCATGAGTGAATTAGAAGGGCCCAAATGGTGGATAGATGCATAACTGACTAAACTGCTCTTAACAGAGGCAGAGGAACATGTCAGGAAAGGCCAGGAACCAGCAGGCAGCAAGCCATCAGGCCCAAAATTGCATTTCCACAAAAGTGCAAGTCCTTGGGACCTTGAGAGAGCAGCAACCTCTAATGAGGATACGCATGTACCCTGGAGACCATTTGTATTGCACTGGATGCTGAAAAACAGAAGTTCTCCTTCTTCTCCCAAGATTTTAATAGATATTGAAGAAGAAGACAAGTAAATAGGCCAGCATGCTCCAAAGTGTCCTCTGGTATGAGCAGATCCCGTGCATAAAGCAGGAAAACAAAGAGTGTGGTCAGGGCATGAGAGCAAAGTACACTGGGTCTTCTATACTTTGGGGGACCATGAAAATATTTTCATTAAAATTTCCCTTAAAATATGAAGAAAAAGAAATATAATAGTAATTAGTATAATAATGTATTAATCCCCAATTATATTACATTAATACCAATGCTGTTGTGGAATTTAATTTTTTATGGACACAAAAAAAAAAAAGCTTACAAAAGCAAAAGTGACCAGGACCCATGAAAGCACTGCTATGGCCTTGACTGTCACTTAGGTCAGCCATCTGGATAGACAGCTGAATGAAGGAGTAAATCAACGTCTCTGTTATGATCATCTGAGAACTAAAAAGCAGTGAATACGTGTATTCGTCAGCTTTCCATTACTGTAATAAATGCCTGCGATAAATCAACTTAAAAAGAGGCAAGGTTAATTTCTTTCACCATTTTGGAGGTTTTAGTCCATGACTAGAGCTGGTGTCATTGCTTTGGTCCTGTGCCCACAAAGTACATCACAGTAGGAGCACATAGTGGAGAAAGCCCATTCCCCTCAAGGCTGAGAATCAAAAGATAGAACGATGAAGGGGCTGGGGGGGGGGTCTCACAATCCACTTTAAGACCATGCCCCCAAACACCTGAAGACCTTCCACTAGAATTTACCTTTTAATGGATCTACCTTTTAATTTACCTTTTGGATCCCAAAAGCATGAGGCTGAGGACCAAGACTTTAACAAAGGTGGTTTCAGAGGCCTGATCAAAACTACAGGGTCCAATGTGCACATGCCATAGACCTCATCAAATGGAAGAAAGCTAAATCTTTCTGAATGCCGAGAATATATTCACACATTCACTGCCCAATGCAACTTAGCCTCTCTGAGCCCCTGTCCTTTGTCAAGCCCTGTAGCTGCTGTGTGGCTACAGACAGTGCATACACAGTGTGAGCAGCACACATGAGAGGTTCAGTGCCCCTTTAAGGGCATCTGCTGCTTTGTCATGGTGCTTCCAAATGATCCATTGCATGGCTCATAATTTTCTAGCTTACAATAAATCAAAGGTGGTTACTTTAATAGGTCTTTACCACGACACAGCAAGATGCTCAGTGTTATCCTCCCAAAAGCCCAAATTTTCACTGGGAGTAACCAGGAAGACTTGGTCAAAACCCTCCATTGATTTTTTTGGCTCTCTGAATAAGAAGGGCTACTGAGCAGGTTTCCCTGTTGAATTGGTCACCAAAGTCCTGCTTGCAACTCAAAGGTAGCCTGCAGTGATCTCAGTGTTTCTGTTTCCAGTCACGACATAGATTGATGGACATGGGGTTGTGACCCTAGGTCTGTAATCATCCCTAGTCATACACTCTCAGCTTCCACCAGAAAGGTTTACCTGCACTTCCTTGCAATCCCATTCACCTTGCCAGTGGTCCCTACGATGAGACATCTTCTTCATCTGTCTTCCTTCTACGCAATGCCTAACTTTGAAGAGACGTCTACTCGTCAGCCTCTATGGGAAGAGAAAAAGAAGGGGATGCTCTAGGGTACAAAAACGTGAGTCGACAACTGAAGTCACACAGAGCTCACCAACAAGTGAAATGACATTCACAGGCATCTTCATAACTCAAAGTAGAATATTCCAAATAAAATAACATGGGAAAAATTAAGGAGTGTTTTAGAGGGCCCCAGAGGATTTTCTTATTGCAAAATATAATCACTTATCAGCTTGCTAAAAATTCTCTGACCTGATTATAGGTAACAGTACAACATTGAGTATGCAGCAAATAATTCTCTTGATTACAGGTATAGGGCAATTAATTAACCAATTCTGGGTGTCTTTCGAAAGTGGAACTCTGAAATTTAAATACATTTGTGGAATATGCCTGTTTTGTCCTTTGTTCATGGATGTTACTAATGGTAAGGAAAGCAGAACTTTTTTTCCCTAAAATGACTTACCTCCACAAAAGAAATGCAAACAGCAGATTAGAGGCTGTTCTAATTGTGTTTTCCTCATCACCACCAGGTTAATGTAGTGTGAAGGACAGGAACATTGGAGTCAGGCCTTCCTGGGTTCTGCCACTTAATAGAATGTGAAATTGAGCAAGTCACTGAGATTCTCTAAGCCTCAGCAATTGAGGACAACACTGTTTACCTCTCAGGATCATCACGAGGATTAAGGGAGATCATAGAAGTAAAGAATACGGTGCCGAGCATATGGTCAATAAATGGTAGCTAATACTAGTCTGTTTGTCTTTTATCCAAGCAGATGTACTCCAGATAGGTTTGGTATGTTCCCAGCTTCCTGATGTTGAATTATTACCATAGTAATTTCAAAACTGCTTGGATGGCATACTTTTGCCTCATTTTGTATGATCTAAAAGATAGCTAATGGTGAAATACGTGTGTGTGTGTGTGAGTGTGTGTGTGTGTGAGTGTGTGTGTTTGAATCAAGACTTGTATTCTTTGTATTTATTCCTCATAATCATGAATGTGTTATTTACTTCAAAATGAATCTTAGCCAGATGTGGTGGTGCAGGCCTGTAATCCCAGCTCCTCTGAAGGCTGAGGTAGGAGGGTCACATGAGCCCAGGAGATTGAGACCAGCCTGAACAAAACAGCAGGACCCCAATATAACAACAACAACACAAACAAAACCTTAAGTGTTTGCACACTTTTGTATATGCGAAAAACAATATATGACCTCAAGAATATATGCAGATCTTGCCAATGGAATTTTATTAATGGCCTGATCATTGCAATTTATAATTCTTAATTAGTTTACCAAGTTGCTTTAAGTTTTTTTTCAGCTGTGAAGACAAGTACGTACACAAGTTACTCCAGGGGTTGCTCTTTTTGCAAGAAACAACAAGACTGATGAATGCTGGGCCTTTTTCAGTATAGCATATGATTCTAGTGAAGAAGAACAAAAGTATTTTATATCAATTACTAGATTTTTATTTTTATTGTTTCCCAAGGTGACAACAGATTATACTCATTCAGGTGAATATATTATTTTTAAATATAAAACTTTAATTTGTATAACGCAAAAGTAATTTTTGGTAATTAAATAGAGAGAGAGGGAGGGGGAGAAAGAGAGAGAGGATACAGATAAGGCAAATAGAGAAAAAATAATCTTTAAGCCTGCTACTTATGTGGTATGTACTTTTAAACTTTTTAATATTCTTTTTTTATTATTTTTTTATGTTCATTTATTGGTGCATTGTAATTATACATTTTGATATATGTCAGGGTATGAACATCATATTTATGTTAAAACAGTTTTGTGCTGCAAAGCTATTTTATAATTTAATTTTTTTCTAGTGAAATATGTAATCAACATCTTTTCATGTCCACAAAGAGATTTCTATAAACTATTTTAGTAGCTGCCTATTATCTTATTATATGACTATACCATAATTCACTTAATATCCTATCATTAACGATTTAAGTTGTTCTTTTTATTTTCTCCTCCTCTCAAAAAACCATGATATAAAAACTCTTTATGTATACTTTGTGATCTTGCTTAGTTGGTGGATCAAGAGAGCATTCATTAATTTAGAGTTTGAAATACATGCTGGGCGTGGTGGCGCATGCTTGTAATCCCAGTACTTTGGGAGGCGGAGACCCGAGGATCTGGGTTCGCGGCCAGCCTCAGCTCTCTCTCTCTCTCTCTCTCTCTCTCTCTCTCTCTACCTAGTGAGGCCTTCCGCAACTTCGTGAGACCCAGTTTCAAAATAAAGTATAAAAAAATAGGGCCGGGGGTGTAGCGTGGAGGTAGAACGCCCCTGCGTTCAATCCCTGGTACCGCAAAAAAAAAAAAAGAAATACATGCTGACAACTTTCCCTCTGGGAGGGCTCTCTGCTCAACCTACCACCACAGTGCTGAAGTCAATGTGTGTTCCCACATTCTTCCCATGTAGGCCCCTTCCAATCTCATCTTCAGACTCTTACAAGGAAACAACTGATTCTTATTGCTGAGTTAGCCTTTTCCTAGTTATTAACAAGTTTAACAATTTTGTATGTTTATTGCCTACATATATTGATTTTATAAACTGTTCATGCCCTCACCCAAATTCTAATTATGATATGCATCATTTTCTTAATTTGTAGATATTCTTTATATGTTAGAAACTTTAACACATGTGTTAAAGTTTATGTGTTACAACTTGACAGTTTTTCATTTGACTTCCATTTTTATGTTCTTATGTTGTCTAAGTTGTTTAATTTTATGCCATTGGATAATCTGTTGTTCTGTAAAGCAGCATGAATATAGTTAACCTGCATATATGAGGAATTTAATTTCAAGAAGAAATATATTTTGAGAAGAACTCCAGAATGAAGTACCAGGGTGACTTTATTATCAAAAAATCTGGAGCTTTGCCAAAATACACCAACTCTGCTATTTTTTCATATATACAAGGATTTGCTGTAAGGTTCAGTCTTTTGTAGGGCAAGCAGATGAATATACATAATAATACCCTCAATAAATCTGCAATAATCCTTTGGGCACATATTGAAATTTCTACAAAGCAGCTAAATGTATTTCCAGGATTTAAAGATGCCTAATACATTAATCTGGAAGCACAGATGTCTATCAGTCCAAACAAAAGAATGCTTAATAAAGTTTTCAGTAGAGAAATTAGGGTCCAATATCTTCAGCAAACCATAAAGTGCCACAGACCATAAATAACAAACAACTAAGCTTAGCAGTACAGCTGATCTAGGCTGCTAAATATCTACATACCAGGAAATCACTTTGTATGATCCATTTTGTTTTAATTGAATGGCCTTGTTGTAATAAGAGAAATGTGTTTAATTGGTTTAAAGTGTATAATTCTTTTGGTTGAAAAGGCAAATATTTAAAGGCCTTTGCTTTAATGATCTATCATGATAGATGTATAGTGAAACATAGATGTTAATCCAAAATAGTCCAAGAGTGACTCTGGCTGTACGCAGGCAGATACAAGCTCTCTGCATTTTTAAATAGCATGGTTCACCTGGCCACTACACTTTTCATACTGCACATGGAGGCGTTAGAAGCTGATCTCTGCAGGTATGATTCCCCTGACCTAATTAACCTGCCAGGAATATACTGGGGGAGAGAGGAAAAAAATAAAACAAAACAAGAACTACAACACACACACACACACACACACACACACACACACACACACACACACAGAGTGATTTGAACTGTTAATTTAAGCAAGGTGAATGTCACATATAAACTTACAAAACTTGAATAAATTATACCCAAAGGAATAATTCTCTTTACCATTATGCCTACCTGTACAATCTAAGATCATATGCCAGAGTCAATTACTTATAAAGCAAGCATTGATTTTTTTCCCCAGCCTGAAACAAGGTAGCATTAGAAATGATGGTTCACTCCTTTGTTTATATTAATTACATGCAGACAGTGGAAGCTGGTAGCGTAAGATTGATCGTAATTGAGCCATAAATTTAACACAGCGCAACATCATCCATTTACCTGGACAGCTCTTTGGTGAAATATATTTCTAGAGTGGGGATAGAAGGGAGAGGGTCTAATGATAACAGATGATAAATGTCTCTCACCTATGGCCAACTGAAGCAATCCTTAGTGGAAACTGGTGGCTACTCAGCTAGCAAAGTTATTCTCCTGTGATAGGAATCATGCAAAGTTGGGACATTTAAAGGACTATTTATCACCTAGGGATTCTGTCTGGCAAAAAAATGCCTAAGAGATTCTAAATTTTGGGAAGCAAAATGGATTTTATGGCAATCTCTGCATATATATCCAGTATCCAGGCATTTTTCTGTCCTCCATCTCTGTTCAGCTTCATCAGGTCTTTACTAGGCTAATGCAGATGCCCAGAGAATGACGACACACCTGCAGAACCGAGTCAGAGCCACCTTGAGCCTCTGTGAACCTTAGGTATTGATGATGATAGATACCATTGGGTCACTAAGACCCAGTGCTGGGAATTGGTTGAAATTTATAACATTTCTGTTGGGCTTGACAGAAAGTTAAGGGGGAAGTCAGGCCCGAAGGAAGATGGCGGACACATGTTCTTTCACACCCCTTCACACTCCAGGTCAGCTGGTCTCTACCCTCAGAGTGAGGAGTACACCTCTATGCAATGCTGGCCATGTTGTAAGGTTGGCCTCAGAAAGGGGTGACCTGCCGGAAATCAAAGAGGCTTTGGGATAGGAACCAGTGTATAGGCCCACAGGGGTGTGTCCAGGTCAAATAGAAATTCTGAGATCAACTCCATTTCAGGTTGTTCAGGTACTGAAAAAACAGAATGTTTGGAGGGATGACGGAAAATTAGCTGGCTGACTCCAAGGCAAGCAGCAAGTTGCATTTGTGATGCTATATGAAAACTGGAGACTTCCCTCTGACCTGGTTTTGGAGGCCAATGTGGGATCAAACCTGCTATGAAATTGGAAATACAATTTATAGTAGATCTACAGATGGGCTGTGTATGCACAATTTAAGAAAGTAGTGAATCTAGTGGAGTGCGGTGGTGCATACCTATGATCCCAGTACTTGGGAGGCTGAGGTAGGAGGATTGAAAATCTGAGGCCACCCTTGGCAATTTAGCAAGAACCTTGTCTTAACATTTTTTTTAAATGGCTGGGGGTATAATTCAGTGATAGGATACCACTGGATTCAATCCCCAGTACCATACCACAAAAAGAAAGCAGCAAATTTAGAATGAGTTCCCCTCCCCTACCTTGCCTCATGAATTCCAGGGGATCCTCAAACAGACTGAGGAGGTATAGCACAGTGCTGTTTTTAGAGGGATCTAGGAAACTGCCTGGCCCAGGAAGCTAACCTGGAGGACAAGTGCCTGGTAACAGAGAGATGGTTGGAAAATATGTGTGCCTTCTCCCACCCCCACCACAATCCAAAATGGAAATTAAATTATAATTTGTAAATGAAAATAAATGACCATAACTCTATATCAAGTTAGTAGCATAATCATTAAGAAGTATTTCTAATCACTCTAGAATATAAGAATTTCATAGTATGATCTCTCTCTCTCTCTCTCTCTCTCACTCTCTCTCTCTCTCTCTCTCTTTCTATTTCTATTTCAGTCAACATTCTCAAATCTGTGACTTCCAAAACCTGATGACAACAGCTTAGAGGAAAGAGAGACTTTATTTGCTTATGATTTTGGAGATTTCAGGGGTTCAGTCCATGTTAGGCTAGGTGATGTCTATAGAGCTCAGAGCATGGCACGGGGAGCAGAGAGAAAAGAGACGAAGGGCTCTGCTCTCATATCATGGAGCCTGGAAGCAAGAGAGAGCTAGTGAAGGGAGTTCATGGACACATGTACCATACCCAAGTCCACACCCCCAGTGACCCAACTCCTCCAGCCACAACCCACCTGCATAGGTTACCATCCAATAAATCCACTACAATGGATTTATTCACTGATGAAATTAGAACCCTCCTTCATGATTTAATTATATCACCTCTGACTATCAGTATAGGAACTCTTTCAGGGGACATTCTATATATAAACCATAGAACTCTCTCAGACATATATGCACACACAATAAAACAATTTTAAACTCCATTTAGTAATTATAGCTCTTAATAATACCGGTGTTATTTGAAATTGATACATACATATATGAAAAAAGTGATTTTTGCAAATAATTGTTAAATTATTAAACAAATAAGCAATTATGTTAATGTAGTTAAGAACAAGGGTTTATAGTATAAGAGAAAAGAAACATAAATACAAAATCAACAATATAAACAGGGACTGTATCATCTTAAATTTGAATTAGAAATACTACTATGGGTTCATGATTTATTTTCTTGTTCTTATGAAACAAAGATATTTCCTAGCTCTGTCCACTAGAGAGGCCAGGTAAAATTAATGATAATCTGGTAGCTTTTAGCAACCATCACACACATAAATGTGGCCTCTGAGTACCATTTCCCACTAAAGCAACCATGGTCTAAGTCTGACAAAGGAAATGTACAAGATAAACTCAAAACATCTAATATGGCTAAAAAGCAACAGGGCTACCAACAACCACAGGAGTCACATCAAGGACTCAGCCTGAGTAGTCCCCAATGATCCAGATAAGCTTTTCAGAGCATCGCAAAATAAATTAAATTAAAATAACCCGTGCAATGGATTAAAACAACAAATCCATAAAAGTGCATGTGTTCATAATGATCTAAAAAATCATGGGTTATTTTTGGAAGTTGCTAAGGCATTAGTTCATTATTTTGAAAACTGGCAAATAAGGGAAAAATTAAGCAAGTATCTTCTCTTTTCTATACAGGACTATTTCCAGTGTCCATAGAGTTGATGGTGGGAAACTCTTGATGGGTGAATTCTGATTATTCAGTGACAGGACTAGAAAATCACCACTTTGCAGTTTGTCGTGTGAGAATGAATCCAGGCGCTTGCCATTAGTGGCTGTGGAAACTACTCAATGAAGAGTTAAAGGGCACTTCAGAATGTGGAATCATGCTAACAGCACTGAAACCCACTTCTCAAACACACCTCAGTGGAGGGAGGATACTGAGGTACCAGGAGGAGCCTGCTGTAATGGGGTCAGGGATACACAGCATCCCTGGGATGGATGCTTCCCCAAACAGTAAGAAAGCACTTCATCATGATCTCGCCTCTTGACCCAATCACAACCACAAAGTAGGATATCAGGAATAAGCCATCACCAACGCAGAAAGTGGTTAGTTCTTTTGCATGCAAATCAACTGTATTCCATAAGCTAATACCGTCTATGGCCTGGGTGGGGGTGGGGTGGGGATGAAGAGACTGACAAGGAACTATGACAGGGAAAAGAGAGGAAAGAGAGCGAGACATGCCAACCGATGCTACGTAAACATCGCTGGAGTCCTAATTCAAACAAGACAACTTTAGAAATAGTTTTTGTTTAGCAAAGTAAAAAATTTGTACAAAGTAGGCATAAGATAATGTTAAGGAATTAATTTTTGTTGGGACTGAAAATGTTATTATAGTTGTGTTGTAAAAGCTCCTCTGTTTAAGAGATGTGTTGCAGTATTCATAAATAAGGCGATATTGTGTCTTCCATCTGCTTTACAACATTCTGTGGCATGGGAGAGCAAAGGAGCTATAAATGCAGCAGATTAACAAAGTGAATTTGTGTAGGCAATGGGTATGTGGGACTTTATTAAACTCTCTTCTTCTTTTGCACATCTGAAAATTTTATTAATGTAAAATAATGATGATGATGATGATGATGATAAAGTCAATTTTCAATTTTAAACCACACTATACATATAAAGGTTCAGGAGATTCTGAATTGCAACATTATTCACACCGCATCTGGCCCCATCTGGGAAAGACACTTGGTTCTAGCCACTATGTCTGACATCATTCAGCAACCCTGATTTTAATCCATTGGAGGCCGGATTGCCTCAGAGCATGCCAGGTCGTCAGCCTCACCCTAAATCACAGAAATTTTAATATTATTCCCCATCCCCCAAATGACTTAAGTCACATTGCAGTTGCATCTGCCAAGGTTTTCCAGGGGATCTTAATCATCACAGGCACGACAGAGCACAGGCAGCTGGTGAACTGAAGGCACCAGCCCTCTTCTCTAGGAATTTCATTTCAGGGCGAGGGATAAAAGGGCAATAAAGTTGTCAATGCAATAGTGCTTCACCTTGGGAAGTGTGGATGCCTCACCGCTGGAATACGTTTTTTGTTTAGTAAATTATCCACTTGTCTGCTAAGAATAGAAACCATAGCTGCTTAGGCATGTTGGGAACATTGCTTATGTCTTTGAAAAGTATTCTCTTCCTTCACAGACACACCTGACTCTAGAAGATGCTGATCCCAAGCTTTCTGAGACCCCCAACCCCAGTCAGCTACGATAACATGTGTGCTAGTTTAACCACAATGTTGAAGCATGGTTCTTCCTGATGCCTTTCTTCTGGGAGTGAGTGAGGCTCAGTGCAGCCAAGTCAAGGTGATGGTAAATTTTATGTGTCAACTTGGAGGGTGTTTTCAGATGAGATTAACATCTGAATTGGTGATCTTTGAGTTGAGCAGATTGCCCTTCATAGTATGACTGAGCCTTATCCAGTGACTGCAAGCCTGAATAGAACGAAAAGACAAGCCTCCCTGAGCAAGAGGGAATTCTCTGGCAGACTGCCTTCAGACTTCATCTGCACCATCCATCGGATCTCCTCCTCCGTCTCCAGCCTACTGGCTCATGCAGCAGATTTTCTATTTCCCACCTCACCATAACCCTATGAGCCAATTCTTTATAATAAGTCATATGTATTCATATAATAAATGCATGATAGATAATAAATATGTGATAAATATAATATATAATAAATCATATATGTATATATATATGTAAAATCTTAATTCTCCTGGCAAAAGTACAGACATATAACCTCACAGAACTACATGGTTCTTTAAAAATAAATTGTCGTTTTAGTCCATTTTCTGTGGTTAATAACACAGTACCATTGGTTAGACAAGCTATAAAGGAAAGAGGTTTATTTTGACTCACTGATCTGGACCTAGCTCAAGGAGCTGCATCTGGTGATGGACTTCATGCCGGCAGAATTCCAAGGTGGGGCATGGCATCACTTGGCAAGAGACAAGGGTGCACAAGAGACACCTAGCCAAATTGGCATTTATGGAAGACCCACTCTTGACATTCCCATCCACATATTGTTCCATTAATTGAATGTAAGGATTAATCCATTCATCCTCTTTAAAAAGTCCCACTTTTTATTATCTCATAATAAGGACTGCATTTCACCATGAACTTTGAATGGGACAAACCATATTCAAAACATATCAAGTAAGCTTCTCCTTCTAACTATTTGAAAGTGTGTGTGTGTGTGTGTGTGTGTGTGTGTGTGTGTGTTCTGCTCTTCTGGAGAACCATAATACATCAGGGACAGGCAAATGGTTCATCTGCCTTGAAAGCTCATGTTCCCTACTTGACCTCAGACTCTCACTTCATATATAAATATTTGGAAAGCATACACTTTTCCTGAGATAAATTCTTCCAGCACTGAATTTTACATGTGGCCTGAGCTCTGAGACATGACAGTGTGCTGTCAATGGTTGGGCTTTGAATGGGCTCTTCGTCCTAATAGCATGTCTTCATCTCTCACCTCTATTCATAGATAGGCATGAATTTTTTTTAAATAATTATCTACCTTTTTTAAGAGAATATTAATCTGCAAGTTAAGAAATATAACTCTGACCTCAAATTTAACCTCCACTAATGACTAGTTGAGAACTCTTTGGGGAAGTTGAACTCTCTGAGCCTCAGTTTTCTCTTCTATAAAATAAGCATAATTAAAATTCCTACTTAAGAGGTTTATTATGAGGATAAAAATGATATTACAGGATTCCAGGATGAAGAGAAGAATGTTAACAAAACAATCTAGCCACAGTACTAATGCATGACAACCTCACTTAAAAGGGGTGAGAGAAAAGGTGTTGTCCTAAGTAACTTTGGGGTCTTTAAGGCTAAAAGCAAAGGGAATTACACATCAGCACTGTTCTCTGGGTGCTAATGATATTTAACACAGAAGTATGGATTAACATTCTGACACTGCTATACCTGTATACTGAAATTGAACGATTAAGTAAATAGATGGCAGATGGTTGGGATTTACAGATAAATAAGGGAAGGAAGTTAGAATGATTCATATGGAAATGGATTAGAATCAGAGAATGTAGATACAGATGGCTACCTATCGAAATTGTTACAGATATGTGTAGATACACTGGTTAGTATATGGACATCTAATACCTTGTTCTCTCAGTTGAGAAGGTCTAGAAGCAGTGGGTCCCCATTAGTACTAGTACACCTGGACCCAAACTTTGTTAGTATTATTTTCCAATAAAAGGAGTTGGAGATCCTTAGTATATTCTAAGACTGAAGAAAAATACAGAATTAGTCTGGAGCATTAGTCTGGGGCTGTGGTATGGTTTGAAGATGGAATGTTCCCCAGGAAAGCTCATGTGTTGGCAATGCAGAGATGAACAGAGGTGAAATAACAGAATCAGTACTCTAACCTCAGCAGTGGATAAACCCATGGATGGATTAATAAATTGAATTGCACTTGCTGGGTCGTAACTGTAGGCAGGAACGGTGTGGCTAGAGGAGTTAGGTCACTAGGGGTGTGGCCTTGGCTTATATCTGTCCCTCATCCCTTTCTCTCATGCTGTCTGCTTCTAGCTGCCCAGAGAAACCGTCCTCCATCATGCCCTGCCACCATATATTTTCTACCGTGGAGCTGGCCAACCATGGACTAGACCTCGGAAACCACGAGCCAAATAAACCTTTTCTCCTTTATATAGTTCTTGTCAAGTATTTTGGTCACAGCAATGGAAAAGCTAACTAATACATATCAGAAAGTAAAGATATGCTAAAAATAAACAGACACACAAAGAGAAAGCAAACAAAAAGACTCATGGTGAGAGGTGGGATACAGGAGCCTCCTAAAAGAGCTTCTAACAGCTGAAACACCCTGAGCCACAAAAGTGATATCAAAGTATAACTTAAAGTTTAAAATAAATATGTGAATAAAATAAAATGAATTATATGTATATATGTGTGTGTGTGTGTGTGTGTATCTCTATGTGTCCATACTGACATACACAAATGATTCATTGAATTGTTAAATAAGTGGAGGAAAAAATAACAAATTTCCAATTCAGAAAAATCGCAAATCATGTATGCAAAGCGTACCTCCTTATTTCTTAAACGTGGGATGTGTCGAGTGACTTCCTTTCAAAGAGTATAGTGTAGAAAGAGGAGGAGAGGTGGCAACTGTGGTAATCTTACAGTGGAGAAACCTGACAATCATGACCTCAGCCAGGTAATCAAAGCCAACACCTACAGTAATAAGTCATTTGATAGTGTATGCCTTGAGACGATGCGATGAAAATGGCATTTTGCCTGAACAGTTTTCCTCCCAAAGACATAGAGCAGCAGCCTAATTATGAGAAAAACATCAGACAAATCCCCATTGAAGGATATTTGACAAAATACCAGTCCAGTATCACTTAAGACTCTCAAGGCTACTGAAAACAAGGAACGTCTGAGAAACTGTCACAGTTAAGAGAAGCCCAAAGAGACATGACAACTCAATGTAGTATGGTACCCTGGTTTGGATTCTGGGACAGAAAAAGGACATTGGCTTAAAACTAACAATATGGGAATAAAGAATGAACTTTAGCTAATAATGATGCATCAGTATTGGCTCATTAATTGTAACAAATGTCCTCCATAACGTAAAATTTAATAATAAAGGAAACTAGGTGTGGTGTATATGGAAACCCTCTGTATTTTCTTCTTCATTTTCCTGTAAATCTAAAACATATCTTTTAAGTTCTTTACACAGTGAATGGTTACTCAATAATATTGGTTCCTACTATAACCACGATTTATTATTGTAGTTGAAATATTATTAGAATAATATTAAGAGAAGACTGGGTAGATCATAATAAATAAGGCTTAAATGCAAGCTCAGTTTTTACAGTAATGATTATAGGATTAAGAAGATCCTTTTGTGAGCCTCCTTTATTGATTTCAAAGTTAGAGAACTAAATTAAAAGGAAAAAAAGGACTACCAGTAGAATCCAAGCTGGTTTACAAAGCATGCATAAAATAATAGGATGAAAATAGCTATCTTCTTTCATTTATAAGGCTTGCATAGAAGGGTCTACTCAAAATTGGTAGTCAAAGGAAGTATTTTTTGGAAATTTGCATGTAGTGCTAAAAAAGAGTTTAAAAAGGTGTGGCAAGTCTCTCTTTCTCCTTCTATAGAACTGAGCTCCATTTCCCCCCCCACTCTGGTCTGCCATGAAAAAAGTACCACAAACTGGAAGAACTTAAATTACCACAGATATTTATTCCCTCTCTTGCTATTTTGTGCGCGCGTGTGTGTGTGTGTGTGTGTGTGTGTGGTACTGGGGATTGAACTCAGGGTCATTCTAACTCCAAGCTATACCCCCAGTCCTTTTTGATTTTTTATTTTGAGACACAGTATCACTAAATTGCCGAGGGTCTTGATAAGTTGCTGAGGCTGATCTGGAACCTGCGATCCTCCTGTTTCAGCCTCCCAAGTACTGGGATTACAGGTGTGCACCACTACACCTGACTTCTTTCTTTCTGTCTCTCTTTTTGTGGTGCTGAAGATCAAACCCAGGTCCTTGCGCATGTGTCAGTCTTATTTTCTTCTAAGGCTTTTCTCCTTGGCTTGTAGGTGATTATTGCCCTATGTCCCTCTGAGTGTCTGTGAATTTATCTCCCTTTCTTATAAGGACAACAGTCAGATTGGATGAGGAGCCCCCCCCCATGACCTCATTTTTTAACTAATTACTTCTTTGAACTATCTATCTAATACAGTCACATTCTATCCTATCTCCAAATGCAGACACATTCCAAGGGCCCTGAGCATTAGGATTTCAGTATGAACATGTTGAAGGGGACATGATTCAGCCCATCACATGTGGTCTACACCATGAGTTATTGTGATGATCAAATGCATTGACTTAAGTGGAACACTCAATAGAGAACTTGGCATAGCAGGTCTGTGCTAGACAGCTTTGCATAACTATAACAAACAGCTGAGATGAATTAACTTAAAGAGAGGAAAGGTTTACCCTGGTTCACAGTTTTGGAGGTTTCAGTCTATCGTCAATTGGCCCCTTGTTTCCATCATGGTGGGAGCATGTAGCAGAGAAATCTGTTCTCCTCAAAGTGGCTGGGAGGTGAGAGAGACAGACCAGGGACCAGGGTGTTAATATTCCCTCAAAGGGTATGCTCCCAATGACCTATCTTCCTTCCAAGTGGCCCCGCCTGCTAAAGGTTCCACCATCTTCCAAGAGAGCCGCAGGCTGGGAACAAAGCCTTTAGCACATAGACCTTGGGCAATCACTTATCCAAACCATAGCAGTGTTCAACAGAATGGCTGATATTCAGCTCTCCAGAACCCTGCAGACGAGGCTGAAGCAATCTTTCCCAGGTACTTCTCTTCCTTTCCTACCTCCATACACCTGGGGTTGGCCCAGGTCTAATGTCCAGCTAAGCAGATGCTATGTCCATACTTTTCTCTTGTGCCCCTTTTGTTCCTTCCTCCCTAGGTCCAGTGTGTCAGTCTGTCCCTCCTAGGAACCCAGCACTCTCAAGCCTCTTGGATCCTCCTGTCTCACAAATGGTGTTCTTGGTATAGAATGTAAGCCTTGCTTGTGTCAAGGACAAAATAACAATACACTAAAATGCTATTCTTCCCACATGTGCTTGTCCTCGTAGAATTACTGATCCAAGGATGCAATTTTAGCTTAAATCCTAGAGCAGGGCAAGTGGTGTGTGTGCGTGCGCGTGTGTGTGTATATTGAGCAGAGAGAGAAAAAAGGATCCTGGGTGACAAAGCAGAAATGTCCCTGGCCCCTCTAGAATCTGAACAGGTATATGGCCATCCACACTAAGTTAAGACTTGGCTCCAGGAGCCTCATTTTATTTTACACCCTACTTTGTTTCTTCTAAAAAGCCATTTTCTCAGTCGGGCGTTCAGGTGTGAATTTATCTGAATTTCTCTATTCGTGTATTGCTTATCTTTAAAATCCTTTAAAAACTAATAATAACACATATTTATGGATGCATTTTAAATTTTCATAGTACTTTTATGTATATTACCTAATTTTCTTCTCTAAACAGCGATACGGTGAGAGGAATATAAATAATGCTGGCCCATTTTACACAGGAGAAAATGGACCTAGAGAAAAATGCTACTTGCTTAGGGTCAAGTAACAAAGACATAAATATAGTTCTTCATAATTTTATTCTAGGTAATCAGATATTTTTTCCTTTAAGCTAGAGTAATGAGCAGAGCATTAAAATAGGATAATTAGACTTTTGACTCATTCAACTGATGAATTTTAAACTTGGTTTCCCAATCATTTTATTCAAACCACAAATATTACTAGTTGAAGTATATTTGCAACTACATATATATGTATATATGAATGTATGCTGAGCTGAGTACATGGGGGTTTGCTGTGAGATTTTACTAGGCATGAGGGTGTTGATGGCTGTGTGTTGCAATAGAATTCAATATACAAACAGAATTTCAGTAGGCTTATTTTTCTGACTTGTCTCTGTGACTTCTGGGAAATGCATCATGGTGGGCAAACACAAAAGACTTCCAGGATTAATTTAAAATAAAGTACAGCATAAAGAAATACATGGTTTTGACCATTCATCTAGTTCCCCAGCAGTCACCCGTTACAAATTTATGAAGAGAGAACCTCAGTCTATAAAACCAAGTAGCAGACTCCTTCAAAAGCAACTTACAGTGTTAACACATTCTGATTTGAAATACTATAGCTTAAAAGGATTGATTTCAGATTCTATTTCTGGCTGTGATGAAGTAGTTGTAGCAGACCAACACTCCCACAAAGAACAACGAGAAAAATTGGATTGCATGCAAAAAAGGAGGAAGAGGAGGAGGAGCAGGAGGAGAGGAGGAGGAGGAGGAGAAGGAGGGGTGAACGTGTTTGAGGGAATTAATGATGTTCTGAGTTAACCAGAGGCAAAGTGTCCAAGGCCCCTGTGAGAACGGGCTTCAGAAAGCTGGGTCTAGATTCTTCAGGGGCAGTGCCAGCTCTGGATGAGGGGAGATTGATAATTCAGGCAGAGGGCCTGGGTGCATACATGGTCACTGTTGAGAGGATAAGAAGCAAGTGGGACATTTGGCAATCTTGTGATGCTGGAAAGACACGAATCTGAATTCTAGATTGTCAGGTCAGCAAGACTTGAAATGCCAAATGTAGGTGATAGAGCAGGTATGGGAAGTGACCCTCCATGCAGCTTCATTCTCCTTGAGGCATGTGCAGACATCTAGAATTGGGAAAGGCAGGCAGAACCTACTGAGGACGGAATGACATATTTTTTTTCAGTTTAATGTACTTAGAAGAATGTCACCAAAGAGAAGAGGCCACAGTAGACACCTCAGAGTCATGGCTGGAACTTTTAGAGACGGTATGGGTGAATTAGGCATAGGTGTTATTTCAAAATTCTGTATCCAAGTCTCAGTCTGCTCAGTTTCTGTTTGGCTTAAGATGACCCACCCCTAATTTACCTGCCATCCAGAAGACAGAGAGAACCCTCTCTGGAGTAAGATAAAGTCAGCCAGAGCCTCTATGACTTATACAAAATGTCCAACATTAAGAAAAAAAGTCTATCACTCTGAAACCCTTTAAGATGTATGATTACAATGCACCAATAAAAAAATTAAAAGAGAAAAAAGTCTAAATATATCAAGAAACAGGATCAAGAGCCAGGCGTGGTGGCGCACGCTTGTAATCCCAGTACTTGGGAGGTGGAGACCCGAGGATCCGGGTTGGCGGCCAGCCTCAGCTACTTAGTGAGGTCCTCCGCAATTTTGTGAGACCCGGTTTCAAAGTAAAGTATAAAAAATAGGGCCGGGGATGTAGCTTGGAGGTAGAATGCCCCTGGGTTCAATCCCCGGTACCACACACACACACACACACACACACACACACACACACAAAAAGAAACAGGATCAAGAGAAAAAAAGAAAAGAAACTAACTCATAAAATAACAGTGCCAATAAAATAAATAGTTATATACACATAAATACATATATGTGCACACACAGCCATGTACTGCATAAAGACATTTCAGTCAATGATGCACCTTATACATAATGGCATACGACATATACCTTGGGTCTGTAGTGGGCTCTACCCATTAAGTTCATGTAATTGAACTCTATGATGTTTACACTGGTGGATTCACCTAATGAGGCATTTGTCAGGATGTATCCCCATCATTGTTAAACTGTGAAAAACAAAAGACTGAAGATCATCAAGATTTATGGACCAGAGAAACCACATGAGCATATCTTGGCTGTTGTATTTCTATGTCTGAGCTACTGGCAGATTGGACTCCACTATTAGAACTGTGTCTTCACATGAAGCTGCAGTCAGCTCATCTTACATAGCTTCAGTTGGGTGTGTCACCCTGGCTGTGGACCATGTAGACCATGGCTCTACCCTCAGTTTCCTCGTCTCGGTGATCACATCTCATCTAAAGGTATGATGGTCAGAACACAGAATGCATCAAAGGCCACGGGACTTAGACACCACAGAAGTCAGATGTGGGGTCCTTGTTCTTGTCTAGAGGAAGTATGACCTAGTGGTTAAGGCTCAAGTCTGGGTTTGGACATAGCTCTAGCAAGAACACATTGTTTGACTTTCAGTAGATCACTTAAACTCTCCATGACTCAGTTTTATTGGGATGGTTCATCTATTCAATAAAAGTGTGTCCGCAACATCTACATGAGGCAGGTGGTCTACCTGACATAAGGACCATATGCAAACAAACCAAGCAGGAATCCTAGCTCAGCAGAGCTTCCATGAACAGTACCCAGCTCATAGGTCATCGGAAAGATAAATGAAATAAAAGATAAAAACTGTTAAAGCACAGGGCCTAGGACAGGGTGAATATTATTTTGTTGTTGTTGTTTGCTTTTGGTTTGGGGGCTTTTTTTACTTTTTTTATTTTTGGTGGCGGGGATTGAACCCAGGGCTAATCTATCACTGAGCTACACCTTAGCTCTTTTTATTTTTTATTTTTAGACAGAATTGTGCTAAGTTGCTGAGGGACTCATTAAGTGACTGAGACTGGCCTCGAACCTGCGATCTTCCTGCCTCAGCCTCTCAAGTACTGGGATTACAGGTGTGAGTCACCAAGCCTGGCAAGGTGAACTTTGATTAGGTGTCAGCTAATTGTATTATGTACAATCCATCAGCCTAAGCTAAATTCTGGTTGTCTTCTTTCTAAGGGTATTTCTGGCATTAGACCAAGAGAACTGGAGAAATGCATGAACAACAACACAAAAAGAAATATGTCAACTAAGTGCCTTGTTCTCGCCCATAAACCTGCCACATTAGCACTGTGTTATCAAATATAAATCACCAATACTAAAAATGACGTATTACCATTCTAATATTTCTCATTAGATTTATTCATCCTGAGATGAGAACAGAGACAGAATCTCAGTTTAAACTGATAAAGTGAATTATTAAAATTTTAATATGCAAGGGATTTATCTCGTGGATTATTTACCAATGATAAATGATGTCTTGTCACAGTGTTTAGAAAGAGTTGGGCTGGAAGGGGCAGGGGCACAGATGAACCTTCTGGATTGTGTGCCAGTGCCGGCATGGATATGAACTGGGGTGCTCATCTGGGACTGTAGCTTTCATAGGAGGGTCCAACAGGTGCCACACGCACAAATATTACCAGCTCCCATTTAAGGTATCCTTCCAACTTCCACATAAGGGAAAAACTGACAAATACAAGATGAGCTGTGACATATTTTTTTTTTTTTTTGCGGTACCAGGGATTGAACCCAGGGGCTTCTACCTCCGCGCTACACCCCCGGCCCTATTTTTTTATGCTTTATTTTGAAACCGGGTCTCACGAAGTTGCAGAGGGCCTCACTAGGTAGAGAGAGAGAGAGAGAGAGAGAGAGAGGGAGGAGAGAGAGGAGAGAGAGAGAGTGCGCACGCACGCACTGAGGCTGGCCGCGAACCCAGATCCTCCGGTCTCCACCTCCCAAAGTACTGGGATTACAAGCGTGCGCCACCATGCCCAGCCTAGCTGTGACATAATTTATTGAACTTATGGTTAAAAGTCCAGAGGCATTGATGAGTCCAAAGCATAGAAATGGGAGAGGTAAGTGGTGGGAATTTATCAGTGTGTTGTCAACACTGCCCAGGGCTCCTGAGCTGCCACCCAAATATTTGGGTCCTCCTGCTGTGATGGCAATGAGGTATCATGCTGCTAAGAGTATATTTTGATGACCCAGCAGTTACTTTGCTATTTATGCAATTTGAATTTAATTTCTTATTTTATTCGCCAATTTCCCATGGATTTGGTTAAGTGATTCATTGCTCGAAGGCCTGATGGCCCATGGTTAAACTGTCAAATTGGATCTGTATATATCTACTGATGAGGACACACCCTGGACACTTAGCATCCCTAAAAGAAGAGAAACAGTTGTACTGAACCTTGTTATTAATTGTCAAGTAACTGAAGCTGGACCAGGTCTTAGGGAACTTTGGGGCGTACGTGTTACTATAGTAGAGCAGCATTTGCCACACTAAGTGTTCTATATCCAAGGGCCAGTGATAAGAAAATTTCCAGATGTCTCTGGACACTTCTAGTTAATAAACTAAATATATATAGGAAAAATAACAATAAACAAACCAATAAATATTCTTCTTTGACACGGTTATGGCATACAAAAAGCATCAAGCCAGAGGTTCTTATAAAACAGAAAGCCTGGCTTAGTGTTATCCCTTTGGTCTATAAATCATTCATCCATCAAATTCTGGATAAATAGACGTGAATCTGGTTAGGAAAAGCAAAACCATCTCACTGTGGGGTAGTGGAGGATGCACAAGTGCTCTGAGGGAGACTCCCCGTGTCAGGAGTACTTATAAAGGATCAAGGTGTAGCTAAGGAGTTGGGGAGCCTTCCACAGATTCTTCAGCACCTCTGCAGGGGGAGCATAGCAGGAGAACCGGGCATCCATTGTTCCATGGAAGGTCAAACGCCCTGCTGTGGTTAGCCTTTCAGGCTGCTGGAAAGAGCACATGTGCATTCCTGCAAAGATACAAGAAGAATCGGGGAATCCAACAACATCACCTCAGCTACCTGCTAGGTGGGCACCCCACCCCAGCCCACCACCACGGGAACACCACGCAGGAAGAGAAGGGCATCAACGGTCTTCTGTGGAAAGAGTTTTTGTCTGGAATCCAGTGTCTGTGCATCAGGATGATGCTGCCTCTATAGGGAGAACAAATACCAGACTCTCTCTCTCTCTACACCTTAAATTTAGATTTTCCCAAGAGACCCCATCTGATGGCTCAGCCAGCAACCACCCAGACACACTGTGGCCTGCAGGTCCAATCCAGCCACCCCCTGCCTTGGTGCACCTCAGGGGCATTCCCTGGCAAGCACTGTAAGCTGTGGACCCAAGAGCCACCTCACCCTTGTCATTTCCACCCAACTCCCACCTCCCTGCTCACCGCTGCCATGCAGCTGCCTGCAGCCTACACCGGTTTCCACCTCCACACGGGGGACTCTGCTATTGGCAACTGCCCAGTACTGAGGAGCGGTGTTTGGGTCTGGAGTCAGTGACACAGGAAGTCACCTCTCTCCAGCCAAGCTTCCCACAGTTAGATGCTCAGGCTCTCAGAGCATCCCTCCAGGTCTGGGTGTCAGTGAAGCATAAAGGGAAGCTGACTGCTGTTCCTACCTCACCCCCTCTAAGCTCCCTCCCACCCCAGCCTGCCATGCCCAGTCCCCTCGGCGGTCACTCTTCTTCCAGAGCAGGCTTCTGGGGGCTGACCACCTGGGATGGCCTGCCCCAGGCCAACAGGGTGGAGCAAGCCAGCAGTTTTCCCTCTTGCACTGAAGTACCTACATGATGTCCTCGGTTTTACATTGCGACAAAACCTATAAACTATTTGCTATCCAACTCTTCACAGCAAGATTTGCTGACCCATGCTCTATCCCGTCTTGCAGAGCTAGTGAACTGCAACAATTCTTAGGTCACTGAGCATCTTCTAGGCGGGTGAGACACCACATCTCAGCTGACAGGCTGTCCCTGGGGAAATGGGTCACTCTACAGAGCGTGGCTCCCTGAGAATGAGCAACTCCCAGCAGAAGGTTACAGTGGTGTGGCCTCCCAAAAGTCCCAGAAAAGTGACAGGCAGGCTGATGGCTTGACCAGAACAGCCCAGGCTTTGCAAGCTGGAACCTTTCTAACATTTTTTTTAATCTTCTGCACATAGCTCAGTGAATGACACTTATATAACATAAGGCATAAAAAAAATATTGGGCACCTAGGCTGTGCCAAGCACCTTTCTAAATACTAGGGTGCAGTGGTAACTCAGAGTCCCTGTCCTCCCTGTCCTTCTACTTCAGGAAGTGAATATCGACAAATTATCTCACTTATTGTTCACCCTCATTCCCAGCTGTTATGGTTAGATATAGAATGCCCCCTGAAGAGCTCATGTATTAAGGTTCAGAGTTGAAGCAATTAAGTCATGAGGGTTGTAATCTCACCTGTGGATAAATCCATTGTAACAGATTTACTGGGTGGTAACCTAGGCAGGTGGGGTGCAGCTGGAGAAGGCGGGTCCTTGGGGGTGTGGCCTTAGGGACTGTGCTTTTGTCTTTGAATCCCCTTGCTTGCTTGCTCTCTCTTGCTTCTGGCCTCCATGATGTGAGAGCAGAGGCTTGCTCTCTCCCTTTCTCTGCTTCCTGCTGCCATGACCTGAGATCCGTAGACCCTAGCCTCACATGAACTGAACCCAAAATCTCCAAAAAACCGTGAGACAATAAATCTTCCTTCCTGTGAATGTGTGGTCAGTTGCTTTGGGTTATAGCAGTAAGAATGTTAACCTAGACACCATCTTGAGATGGCTCAGCCAGTATCAGAGTGGAGATATAAAAGTGGATCTGTCCACCTCCAAAGTCCAGACCCTTTCTTCTTCTGAATTTATTATTGTTGTCATTATAAATCATTTATTTTGTGTGTATGTGCTTAAAACACTTTTATTTGAAATTAATACATAGCAATTATATATATTTATGGGGTGCAGTGTGCTGTTTCAATACATGTATTCATGTGTGATGATCAGGTCAAAGAAACTGGCATATTTATCACCTCAAATATTTATTATTTCTTTCTCAACAAGAACATTCAAAATCCTCTCTACTAGCTATTTTGAAATATATAATTTTGAAATATACAATTGACTTCAACCATAGTTACCCTAATGTGCTGTAGAACATTAAAAGTTTTCCTTTCTACCCAACTGCACCCTTGTCGTCATTAACTGTCCTTTCTCCATCTGTCTCCTCCTCACCCTTCCCAGCCCCTGGTAACCACCATTATATTCTCTATTTCTATGAGATCAACTTTTTAAGCTTCAACATATAAGTGAAGGCATATGGTATTACAAGATATAGAATCAAATTAGATGTCCATTGATGGGTGAATGGATAAAGAAAATGAGGTAGATATATACACAACAGAGTCTTATTCAGCTATAAAAAGAATGAATTCTGTCATTTGCAGCAATCTGGATGGAACTGGAGAACATTATGTTAAATGAAAAAGTCAGGCACATAATCACAAATACTGCTTGTCCTTTTTTCTACACTTTATTATTTTGCAGAATAGTGCTTAATAAATGTTATGTGAAATTGAATTTGAATTAAGTACCTTGGAAAATATTTAAGCCAGTTACTAAGTAGGCTTCTAGAGATACAGAACATAAATAAGAATGTTTTGGTGAGAAATAATAAGGAAAGCATGAGAAAAAAGTGAATTCTGGTAGCTAAGTAAAGACGTAGAGAAGAATATTTTGAATAAGCAAAGGACAAGAAAAGGGATGGGCTCTAGACTGGAGCTGAAGAAGAACTCAGAGGTAAACAGAAGGCATCAAATAAAAAACTTCACGTAGTCCTATTTTTTTAATCCCCTCTCCTTTTTTTTATTTTTTCATACTGGGTAAGCAACACAAGGCCTCATGCATGTGAAACGTGTACTCTCCAATTCCATTTCTGTCTGGACCAATTCTATGTATTAACCTAGATCAGCAGTCAGAGTCCAATGGTCCCTCGGCATCTTAACATCTTCAGGAGATTGATTCCAGGACCCCCTCAAACACCAAAATCTACAGATTTTCAAGTCCTCTGCATAAAATCTCAACAATATTTGCATAGTACCTACACACATCCTCCTATATACCTTAAATCATCTCTAGATAACTTACAATATCTAATACAATGTAAATAGCTGTTATCATGTATTGTATAGGGAAAATGATGGGGGAAAGTACTATACATATTTAGTACAGATATAATATTTTACTGTGAATATTTTTGGTCCAGGGTTGGTTGAATCCACAGATGTGGAACCTGTAGGTATGGAGGGCAGACCGTAATGACATGGCGGTAACCGCTATGTCAGGGAGCTTATTGGAAAACAAGAGAGGGAGATGTTCTCTGGGGATTTAGACTCAGCAGTGGTAGCAGAGTCCATTATAATTTTAATATATAAAAGCTATAATTTCTTCAGTAGATTCCACAGCCTTATAAAACTTAACAGCAATCTTAAGCTTATCACTGCAGAATGACTGACTAGATGACAGTGCTGTGTGCTCTGCTTACGGCATGATTACCATCCTTTGAAATTCTCTTAAAAGGGACTTTAAGCCTAAAATACAACAGGATGTTGACTATATTTATAAATCCACATCCCTTCCAAAAAATCATAATTATTTCTAATTAATAACCTGTAATGAACAGGAACCTAGTATGTAATTTATTAGTGATTCCGGTAAGATTTGACATATCATTACGTAACAAATGGAATTAAGTAGGCATTTTTTTTCTCATAATCAAATTGAATCCATTTCAAACCAGTGCAAAATTTTTTTCAAAACTGGAGATTCAGCGCATGGTGTAGGGGTCTCTACCCAGTGCCATGAAAGGGCCTGGTGGACTGGCAGAAGCCTGCTCTAGAGTACCAGGCCTCTCCCACGTGGCAGTAATTCAGCATATTAATGGAAAAGATGGCACTGGCGAATTCCTCAGGGGGAGGTCCCGCTGAAATCCCCTCCTAGCCTCAGGAGGGCTGTGATAGGTAGTTACCTCCTTCCGTGCTCACAGACGACAGGCGCCTCTACCTATGATAGATCACAGGGGGGCGTGGTGCCACACCCTACTAATTGCGAATTTCCTGTATTGCCTCTACTATAAAAGAGAGATGTGGCTTTCTAATAAACGAGATCTTGCCAGACAAATCTCCCGGTCCGGAAGAGGTGTGGTTATTCGGGCCATCGGCTTGTGCCCCCCCTTTCAGCATCGCATCAGACCCTCGGGCTGGTCCTGAGAGACTGATGCCCCGACAGCATGGTAGATATCATGGATGTTGGGCCTGAGTGTGGAGGATAAATGAGAAATATAGGGGCGGTGCAGATGTGTCTGTGACAAGCAGAGAGTACAGTGTCTTAGATCAGGGTAGAAGGAGCAGGGCCAGGGAGCAAACACCAGAAAGTGATGCTTCAGCAAAAATGATTTAATTATCTGTCTGGTGTGAAGAAACAGATAAATGACAAGGAAACCAGTTCATAGGAAGAACGGATGTCCATGATCTAGCCTGCCTTTAATAGCCTTTTGGTTTTATGTCCTGTATCTTCTACACTCACACGGTCTTGCAGAATTACTGCACAAAGAATAGTAGCGATGATAACCTAAGGCATTATGAGACTCTGAACTATTACAGAGTGAATTCATGGTCACCATATCACACACACCATAAGCACACTAAGCACACTAATATTCCTTCCGGCGCTCATCATACTATAAAAAAGGATATAAAATAAATAAAAGAAGAGAAATAAAAAGAGACTGTGTTCAGCAAAGTATTCACTAATAAGGCCAACTTAGATCCTGAGAATTCCATTGCACTATGATTTTAATGAATATTTAAGTGCAGATAAGGGGAATTTAGAGTTTTGTCTACTATATACTTTTTTAAACACTCATGCAAGGTTTAGATTACATTATGAAGATATGTGGGTATTTATTCAGTTCTGTCACATTCCTTAGGCCTACAACTTTCCCTAAATATGGTTCCATGCCATTAAAATAACTGCTTTTTAATTAGTGGTAGGGGAAAAAAATAAACGTGGTCCATTTTTCTCTTCCTCTTTTTAAAAATGGTACTTGTAGAGAGGGAAGAATAAAAGAATTCTTAATAATCTTTACTTTCTTTGTTTGGTTACTCCCTGAGATATTTTTGGTCCTCATTCTAAAAAGATGCATAATGCATTTGTCTGACTCGAGGAGTTTGTTCTTTGAATTGCAGACAGGGAAGAAAGAAGCAAATTATCAACACTGTAAATTCACCCAGATTGTGCTGGCACACCATGAGGATACACAGCTGCCTGCAGCTGTGACTCGTGCAGCATCCTCACCACCAGCAAGAGCAACATAGGATTTTGAGGAATACCACATCTGGGAAAAATGTCTTTTCCCACAAGGTCATAGGCAAATATGTACTAGTTGTATACATTAACGATGCGCCATCACACAATGTCATCTGGAATCTCCACGAATTCCCTATTTCCAAGATCATCAGTTTGGCAGGATTGAGTCATAAGGAACATGGGTCACTAATGGTAGTAAATGGCCACTGGTCAGATCAAATGTCTTAAGCTTCATCCTACCTTCAGCTGCCCCCAGAGCAGCTTTCATTTTTCCATGAAGGGTCTATCTGCAGCCAGCTATTGCATTTGCTGCTTACCCCTGGCATTGCTGACTCCTCTCCTGCTAACCCTAATGTTGCTAGACCTGCAGAGGGACTCCAGTTAACAGCTGTATGCCCCCCAGAGAGAACTGAGAGGCTCTTCACTAACTCCTAGAATTGTATGAGTGAGTCCTCATTTAGGAAATCCCTTCTACTCTCCAGCTTCTTAATTATTTTAATTCATAACCAAATACAATGCATGAAACTTGATTAGATCATGATACAAAAATGATCAATTATAAAAATATTTTTCTCTTTCAAATAAATCTCTCCTAATACACACACCTTGAACAAGTGTTTCAATAAATATTAATATTTTTCTTCCACCAATTTGTCCAAATTCGGCCAATGGGAAGCTCTCCAATGTGATACCTGTGTTTTCTTGGAAATATCCATATCAGTCTTAGAGCAATTCTTGCTTTCAGGTCTATCAAGATATTTTAGGCTTATAATGTACTCTTTTTCTACCCTAGACCTAGATTTATCCATTTCTTTAACAAGTTCTGGTTCCTTTAAATGGGAAAAGATATTAGAAACCATTATCTGGGTGCTAGATGTATATGGTGTTATCAAGATGTAATTTTAGATCTTTTTACTTGATGGTACTGAGATAAATCACACACACATACACATACACCTCTTTTTGAGTTTTGAGTCACTACGTATAACTGTTCAAGAATGGCGGCATTTAGCATGTAGAGATATTGATCAATTCAGCATCTGCAATGATTAGGTGTCAGCATTAGGGGCATAGCAATGAGAACAGCCAAGTCGCTGCCTTGGTGAAGTTCTGTTGTGGTATGGGAGAGATATAAACCAATAAATATGTAATACAATGTCAGATATTTCCAAGTGCTATGCAAAATGGCTAAGTAATAGAAGGTAACATAAGGTGTAAGTTTTGTAGAAAGGAGAAACCATATAAAGTGACCACAGAAGTCAAAATTGAGGAAAGATTCAAGCACAGTGTGAGAGGCAGCCATGGATATATCCAGGAAAAAGATTTTAAGAGCAAAGGACCACAAGGGAGAAGACCAGGGATGGAAACAAGCTTAGAACATTCAAGGGTTGGTGAAGCAGACAATGTGATAAGAATGGAATAAAGGTGGGGAGGGCAGAGTGGGGGCCATAGATAGTGAAAATTATGACATTTCCCATAGCATGTAAAGAAGATATTGGGTAATTTATAGCAAAGAAATGGCATAATCTTGTCTTCTTGTAAGAAGATCGTTCTAGCTGTTGATTCAAGACAAGACTGTAGTCAAAGCAGGAAACTGGCCATCTGCTTAGTGTGATAGTTTAGGCAAAGGCACATCAACCTGATTGCACAGGGTAAACAGTGGCATTGGGGGGATGTGACTGGACTCAGGATGTATTTAGGAGGTGGAATTTTCAGAATTTGCTAATGGATTAAGTGAAGTTATCAAAGAAAGGAATTAAGAATGACTCCTAGGATTTTGTATCATTTATGGAAAACAGGAAGCCTGGGAAGGGAGTGATTTGGGGGATAGATCAAAAATTTGGTTGAAGCGTGCTGAATTTGAGGTGTGTATGTGAAACACAGAGAGGACAACAGTTGGATATGTGAATCTGGAACTGAAAGGAGAAGTTGAAGATGGTTCCATGAATTTGGGATCCCTCAGGCTAGAGATGCCATTTAAAAATGTGTAACTGAGCTGTGAAGAACAACAGAGAACTCAAGAACTGAGCTCTGAGGCCCTGCATGTTTTCAGGTCAGGGGAATCCTCTAAAGGAGAGCCAGAAGCAGCAGCCAGCGAGGCAGGAAGAAAAGAAAGTGTGGTGGCCTGGATGCCATGTGCTATGGCTTGGATATTGTTTCAATGTGTCCTCGGAAGGTTCATGGGCTGGAAACTGGGTCCCCAAGTCTTGGTGGTTTACAGTTGTGGAACATGAAAAGGTGAGACCTCATGGGAGATAATCAGATCATGGAGTCTCCACTCTCATGTATGCATTGACAGTGTCCTCCAACAGATTAAGCCTCGTGTGACTGGATCAGCTCTCTCAATACCAGGTTGCCATAAAGTGAGACCAGCCTTCATGCTTGGCCACATCTGCTGGTTCCCTTTATTTTTTCCTGGCTGGTTGTGACATAGCTACAGGACCTAAGTAGTTGCTGGTGTCATGCTACTGAACCCCTAGAACTAGGTAAACCTCTTTTCAGTAGGAAATATCCAGCACCAGCTATTTGTTATAGCAACAGAAAATGGACTGAGACACCATGCAAGAAAGTGTTTCCAGGAGAGAGTGACCCCATCTGTCAAATTGCCTATAGGTTGAATAATACAAGGGCTAAGAAGTGACCCCTGGATGAGACAAGATGTAAGTTACTGATGACCTTGACAAGGAAAATGTTAGTGGGCTGATGAGGACCAAAGAGTCTGGGTAATTAACACCCAGTGATAGGCATCATCATCACGATGATAATGATGTGAAACAAAACAACCCAAAAGGTTTCTGCTATAATGAGAAACAGAAATGAATGGAAATGATCAAGTGGGGAATGGAAACACTCGAAGAGATTTGTAGAAGTGGGCAATGCCTCCCGCAATCATCGGTAGCTGGCACAGTTCCAAATACAATGTGCACTAGGGTTGCCAGATGGTTCTCACAAAAATACCTGACACATTTTGTAAAGGTTCCTTCTGTGCCAGTTTTACTTAATGAGCAAATTGTCATAATAGCAAAGGGTGAAAGTCAAGAGAGTAAGTAATAAAATTAATGCCCAGGATATATTAAAATACAACAATAAAACTTTCTTAAATTAAAAATGCCAGGCATCAGATGTCGAGTACTTTTAAAACTTTTTCCCCAGTAGGAAGCAAATACCAGACAGTCTGGTTCAAAACTGGACAATACGTAACCCTGACCTCATTTTCACCAAGACCTTCTGAATAGCAATGTGTGCAATTTAGAAGTGGATGTTTAGTTTCTTAGGATGATGTATATTTCATTTGAAAAGATACTTCCTGCCTCTAGAACTTTCTCTCATTTAAAATTCCACCAAGGCTAGGTATTCATACTATGTTTGATTAGGTGCTAAATAATAAAAGTAAACTTTTGGCATTTTTCATTACAAAAGTAGCCTTGATTGATAATTTCTTTTATCTCATATGTTCTCCCTCCTCCTCCTCCTCCTCCTCCTCTTTCTCCTCTTCCTCCTATAATAGAGCCTCATTCGAAACTAAAAGCCTCAAAGTGTTTTTTGCTTCCCAACTTCCTGATATTTGCTTTTCTGCATTGGGAGTTTCCTAATGTTGAAAATGAAAACCAAAAAGCTAGTCTCTGCCTTGAGAAAGCACCAAGAAAACTAGAATTATAACATATTTCTGACTAGCACAACCTATCTAAATCTATATACATATATATCTATTTTTGGATTTTGTTTCTATAAATTGTTAACTGCTTTTTTTATTGGAGCACTGTAATCATACATCTTGATGGGTTTCAAGGTGGTAGAAGTATACATGCACACATCGGTCAATTAGCCCTCCCCAATTCCCATCCCCCTTCCCTATCCCTTCCCTCCTTCTCATGCTCAGCAGAATAGTTGAATTTGATAAGTTTGTGTGTGTACATCCTGTGCATTAGGGTGTTTTCCTCTCCCCCCACCCATCTCCCTCAGTTAGGTCGCCTTCTTTACTCATCTAAGGTTTTCTCCGTCTTTGTCTGGAGTCCCTCCTATGACTTATTCTCCCTAGCTTCCACATATTAGGGAGAGGATCTGACTTTTCACTTATTTTTTTTTCTGTACGGGGATTGAACGCAGGGGCATTCTACCTCCGCGCTATACCCCCGGCCCTATTTTTTTATGCTTTATTTTTGAAACCAGGTCTCACGAAGTTGCGGAGGGCCTCACTAGGTAGAGAGAGAGAAAGAGAGAGAGAGAGAGAGAGAGAGAGAGAGAGGAGAGAGGAGAGAGAGATAGATCGCGCGCACGCGCACATGCGCGCTGAGGTTGGCCGCGAACCCGGATCCTCCGGTCTCCGCCTCCCAAAGTACTGGGATTACAAGCGTGCGCCACCACGCCCGGCTTGACTTTTCACTTTTTGTGACTGACTAATCTCACCTAGCATAATGTTCTCTAATTCCATCCATTTCCCTGCAAATGATATAATTTTGTTCTTCTTTATGGCTGCGTAGAATTCCATTGTGTATATATACCATAGTTTTGTAATCCATTCATCTATTGATGGACATCTTGGCTGGTTCCATACTTTGGCAATTGTGACTCGTGCAGCCATAAACATAGATACACATGTATTAGTCTGGTAGTTTGGTTTCTATTCCTTTGGGTAGATACCTAAAAGTGGTATTGCTGGGTCATATGGTAGGTTCATCCCCAGTCTTCTGGGGATCCTCCACACTGTTTTCCAAAGTGGTTGCACTAATTTGCAATCCCACCAACGATGTTTTAGAGTTCCTACTTCTCCACATCCTCACCAGTATTTGTTATTGTTTGTGTTTTTAATGATTGCCATTCTAATTGGGGCTAGGTGAAATCTCAGGGTAGTTTTATTTGCAGCTCTCTGATTGCTAATTATGTTGAACATTTTTTCATACATTTATTGGCCATTTGTATTTCTTCTTTTATGAAGTGTCTATTTAGTTCACTTGCCCATTTTTAGATTGGGTTGTTTGTTTTTTTAGTGGTGAGTTTCTTGAGTTCTCTGTATATTCTAGATATTAGCCTTCTATCAGAGGAGTAGTTGGCAAAAATCTTCTCCCATTCTGTTGGCTCTCTGTTGAGGTTCTTGATAGTTTCCTTTGCTGTGCAGATGCTCTTTGGTTTAATGCAATCCCACATATTGATCCTCTTTTTAACTTCTTGTGCCTTTGGGGTCTTGTTGAGGAAGTTTTTGACTGTGCCTACCTATGTGTTGAAGAGTTGGACTTATGCCCTCTTCAAGTATCTGCAAAGTCTCTGATCTATTTTCCAGGTCTTTGATCCATCTTTAATTGACTCTTGTGCAGGGTGAGAAAGTGGGGCTTATTTCCATTTTTTTTTTTTTTGCATGTGGTTAACCAGTTTTGCCAACACCATTTGTTGAAGAGGCTATCATTTTTCCAGTGTATGTTTTTGGCTCCTTTGTCAAAAATCAATTGGCTGTAAGGGTGCAGATTTGTTTCTGAGTCTTCTATTCTGCTCCATTGGTCTATGTGTTTGCTTTTGTGCCAATACCATGCTGTTTTTATTACTATGACTCTGTAACTGCTTCTATAGGACTGGCAGAAACAGATAAGTTGCATCTCCCCAGTTTTGGCCAAACTGCAACTAAATTAATTTTTCTTTTTTACATCATTTGTTTATTTCCTATGTGGGCAGGCAACTGAGCCCAGTCATGTAGGATCTAGGCAGTTTTTCTGGCTTGGATGATGGTAATAGATGATAGATAGATAGATAGATAGATAGATGTCTTCAATTCTCTCTCCTTCTCTCTCTCACTCCCCTTTCTCTAGTCCTCTCTTCCTCCTCCTCATTTCTTTAGCTTTGAGTAAAAGGAAGTCAGAACTGCAAGACCAGGTCACAGAAAGATGCCATTTCCAACACCTTCCTCATTTCCCCCACTCTCTCATGCCTTCCCTTCACTTTCCAACTTTGCTTTTTCTTCACTATTTTCTTTCAGTCACTCAGACCCTTATTTCTTTTCACCCTTATCCATGGCTGTTTATACCCTTCTGTTCACCAAGCCTTTTCTACAGGGTGCTGCTTCTCATGGGCTCCACCTTCCAGTTGATCCCTCTTCTTCATAGCTCATCACTCCCTCTAGATGAACTGCCTCTTCATGAAGCAGGTGGGCTCCATCATCCAAACACAGGACACTGATCTGGATCTTTCTAGTTACCAGCTATGTAAACTCTCTTAAGCTCAGTTTTTCATGTATAAAATGAGGATGAAAACACTGCATACTTTCGTCATGGGAAAAGGGTTGATTCTGTGAAGTTTCCGGAGCACTTCCCAGTGGGCGAGGGAGGGGAACTCAACTCAGGATCGGTGGGGTCCTTGGCTTCCATGAGAAAAAAGAATTTCAGCATGAGCCAGTCAGAGCCATAGACAGAAATTTATTTAGAAAAGCAAGAAATACACATTAAAGGCAGATGGCAGGACATCTCTAAAGTGAACAACAGACATACTTGGGGTTTCATGGCCCTTCTGTTAAAGGCTACTTTGTAAGTGGAGGACATAAGAGATGCGTGGGGCGAAGTCAGTCTAATGAGTTTGATTTCTTTGATTGTGGAACACAGAGCAGGTGGCAATTGTCTGGCTGTTCTCAGAATCTTCACGTTGACATTACCTAGTTGATAGATAGCACCTGGACTGTACCCATATCATTGAGCTTTCAGCAATAGCTTCTGATATAGACTTCTTTTGATCAGGCTGAAAATACATTTTGTAAGCTAACAAAGTATATGGGCGTTAATCAACTGGACCTACAGTGCTCCAAGATATATTGGACCTTTTAAGAATTGAGGCCAGGCCTTCAGAATGAAGGTGAGGGTGATCATGGAGTTTTTAGATTTAAAACTAAAGTCTCTCTTTCCCTCCTTGTTTGTCTCACTTCTTCTACTACTTTTATTTTTCTATCTTACCTCAGTTTAAATGATCATGATGAGGTTTAAATGAAACAAAGAATGGAAAGTGCTTAGCACAGTGTCTGACTTATGTTTATGAAAACATTTTAACCATTGCCTTGGTATTTTTATTCTTTATCCTTGTACAAAAGTCAATTTTTCAAAAAGAATAATCTCAATGTGAAGTTTAAAGCCCTAATTTAACAATATCTTCTATACACACCCATGAGGAGCCCAGCAAAAACAGACAGCTAACTTAAATTAGACCATTGGAGAATTTAACAGTGGCTATTTACAAATCTTGGCAGAGTATAAAGAAACCAGAGGAGTGCAGTAGTTTTGAGTTAGAAAAATCAAGAAGACCCTGAAGTACTGAGGGGAGGGGATGGGTTCTCAAGATTTCCAGTAGGTACATGCAGAGGGCTGCCTGACAGAAACCATGGCCACAGGTAGAGGACCCTATCAAGCAATTTAAAAGGCACAAAATAATGGGTTCTCCAATGCCTCCATCCACTCTGCTTTTGATTTCTGAGTGGTCCCAACAGGCAACCCCAACCTAGAGGTCAGCTTTCTGGAATCCACAGTAGTTAAGAAGAAGTGACAGATGACTCTGGGGACACAAATCCCAATTTGGTAATGAGTCTTTCACCTGAGTCTAGGGCTGCTGATTAGTCTAAGTTCTCTAGTGGCCATGGTTATACAGGCTCAGTTTTGATTGCCAAAAATTCTACGTGCAATTAAATGAATTATTAGTAAAAGTCTATGTTGTCCAGATTCCTTATCACTTTCATGATGATCCCCATCTTTTAAATCAGAACTAGATACTTTACCATGAATTATTCGAGGCACTCCCTATAAATTCATACCCACATTTATGACCTGAGTTTACAGCTGCGATTGCCATTATATTTACACATTTATTATAATGACTATGCAATAAGTGTGCCTTAATTAGATGATGATATTGTAACTAACAACCTTTACCACTTAATTCATAAGGAAGATTAGAAAGGAAGCATCACAGGCCAACTTGTTTCAATTAACTCCTCTGAAACAACTTGGGCTCGGCACCATTTTTTTGCAATCGGGGCTGTCGCTTGAGGGATAAATCTGGGAATTAAATGTAGATATTTATATAAGTGTATGTGTTTATTAAGACTTAAATTCTCAATTGATATATAAAACCAAATGTGTCTCTCTCTCAAAGAAAACCATGCTTCCCTCTTAGGATCATGAGAAGTAGTTTGAAAGGAAGGTAAGACCCAAAGGCTTTCTGCTTGGATATAGCTACTATTAATAATTGCAATCAAAATGCTTCATATTCTTGACTATTTTTCTTCATTTCCCTACATTATTTTCAAATCTTTATTTTCTTATTTTATGTTCTTTTAAATGACTCTAAAGTTTTGAGGGTCTTGGAAAATATGCAATGTATAAAATCATTTTTAATATTTGGAAATTCCATATTGGGCACATTTTATAAGCAATATGGGTTATTTTCTGATAGATGCCAGTCCCCAAATTGCAGAGCTCATTTCTTCATGGAAGACTGATTTGCTTATCAAATTATATCAAAATTGGTGCACTTAGCAGATATTGCTTTTCTATTGAATCGAAATAAACCACAAACTCATTTTTACGGCTGCACAATAATAATAACAATAACAATATACGGAAACAAACATCCAAGTAAGTAAACCCTTAAAGGAAATTCTGAAACAGCTCAGTGAGGAATTGTGTAATTCCACCCAGATGCTATAATCATGAGGACCAGACATTCATGTTGGCGAGTTCACTGAAAGGGGAGATAAAGCTCTCAAGAGAAGAGAGTTCCCCACTCATGCAACATTAGACACACTGAGAACAAATTTCATTTGTCACAGCTCCTTCATGTTGGCACCGAGCAATACGAAACTTGTCCATCATATTAATAATCAAAAGAAATGCTGATACATCCAAAGCAATTTAGGCTAGAAAGTTATTTGAAACCGCACAGCTTTTATGAGTGGGCCAGATGTTCCATGATGAATTATCCCAAACAAAGGAGCCAGAAACATTTCAAGTTAGTACTGTGAAATTAGCTTTCTTTATTGATGGGAAGCGAGAAGGTGTTGAGTTTGAGAGTCTCTATAGATACATCCATCTACCTTAGGATACAAAGCATGCCCATGAGCCTTCCCCAACAATTTGGTTTAATCTGAAAGGATCAAATGTTGGACACTGAAATATTGCAAACTGTCTCACTAATTCTCAGAAGGCAAAGCTTTTTAAAACAGTTGCAAGTGAGCCTCCAGGAAAAGTGAGAACCAATCTCCTACTTAACCGCCCAATAAAATGTAACCCGGATCACTAGGATCTTTTTCTTACTGAGTACGTAGTGCAAACCAGTTCTTTCATGGTGCAAATAGCTAAATGCTTTAAGAGCATCAACTGCCTCTAGCATTAAGCTTTGTAATCCTGATTTTGAAGAATTTCTACAAACTCTGACTAAACAAGAGTGGGTACTGAGGATTAAGGGTTTACATCAGTAGATGGATTAAACTAAGATATAAAATATGCATTAAGCTGTACTCCACTGATTTTGCTCCAAAAGAAATTGATTATTTTAGGTTTCCCATGTCAGGACAGATTTTTCAGATTTTCAGGATCATGGATTAGTGACTTTGAGACAGAAAATACATTATGGGAAGAAAACGGCAGCCACTCCTTGCCTGATAAGGTGTAAGATAGAAAGAGACATGAGTTTCCATTTTTAAAATACACAGGTTTACATTTTTAAACATTTAACTGTTTTCTACAATACACTTGTTAACAGGAAAAATGGTTGGGAAGTAGTGAAATAATTTCTGGTAGAGTGGAGAGACTTAGGATGCAGTCAGGGCCTGCCTGCCAAGGTCTGTCTCGCTCATGAATGCCCTGCTTTTGACTAATAAGGAGAGAGCAGCTTTCTGCTTTGCAGCCTTCTTGCTGGGCTAGTGATTAATACTCCCCACAGAAATAAGAAGAAAGGAGACCTTTGTTGGGTAGACCCCAGCCTACCTGTGCTGTCCTATTGATTTGGAGGTGGACTTGACTCAGTATCCTTGTTATAGTTTGTTTAAATAGAATTCCTGGGCCTGACCCTGGCTATCAGCTTGGTCTCAAGTTTTATATAAATGCAACCTTAGAACACATAGTTTTAAATATATTTATTGTAGGAATGGTAAGAATATTTAAAGTCAGGAATATCAGGGAAAACCCCTTAATTTAATTAATATTATAGTTTTTATGGCTATGCTATTCAATTGATAATCCTGATACTGGTTTCTATTTCACAAACTTCTTCTGTTTAGTGGTTCATGTTTTATTTTGAGGTTTTGCGTGCGTGTGTGTGTGTGTGTGTGTGTGTGTTTGTGTGTATGTAATGTTCAGTTCTAATTTCTGAAACAAACAAAAGCAATTCTCTTAAAATGATGCATATAATGAAGTGATAATTAGTAACCCCACATTGACATTTTTGAGATCCTACTCTATACAAGCCATATACTCAATACTATGTAAGTGCTGACCAGGCCCTTTACAATGATTCTGTGATGCAGTTACTATTTTTATCTTAATTTTACAAGAAAATAGAAGCAAAAAGAGGTATTGTAATATACTCAAGGTCATGCAAGAAATATGGGGAAGAACCACGATTCGGAGGTAGGATGTTTGGCTGTAACCCATGCTCTTAAATACTACAGTAATAGCATTAGTGGAATTTTCTTTGAGTCAGTAACTTGATAGTCAAAGGATTCACTTAACATCATGTTAATACGATAGTCTCTAGAGTTAACACTGTGTTGGGTGCTGTGAGTTTTTGGTTTTTTTGTGGTACTGGTATACCTCTGAGCCACACCCTCAGTCCTACTTTATTTTATTGGAACAGAATTTCACTCAGTTGCTGAGGGTCTCACTATGTTGCTGAGGCTATACTTGAACCTGTGATCCTCCTGCCTCAGCCTCCCAAGTACTGGGACTAGAGGTGTGCACCACCACATCTGACTGTGAAAAGAGATTTTTTTAATGGTTAAGCATGGTATCCACACAAGAATTTGACAATCTGATGAATAATAGCTAAATATTAAATCTGGAGGTTAGAACAGGCTATCGGACTTTGATAAACACTGTATATTGTATTTTTACACACACATACATAAACATGTACTCATTCAAATATATCTGGGTCCGTTTTTGAAAGATCATTGGTTCCCAGATTTGGTAATTATTTTAGATATCATAATGAATGTAAAAGTAGACTGTATCAGTTAAAGGAAGAAAAGTAATCTCATTCAAGTATGTGTAACTGCTATGAAGACAATATTTATATAAACGCTGGCCATGATATGCTTGAACGATGACCATGTAGCAAATACATGCAAATTATTACCAAAATCCTCCAGGTTTACATGAAAAAGAATTAAAGTAAGTGCAGAGTGTGCCACCAGATTCTGAAGTAGAAAAGTAGATTCTTCCAGATATGGCAAACACTTGATCTGGCAATTATGGTTAATCAATTTCAAGGTTTTAGAGGACATGTTTTTTTAATGAAAACTTAATGGCTTGGGTATAAGAAGATTGGCTTAAAGTTTCTTTTTTCTCTGAGCCCCAGTAGAAATGGACATTCACTCTTCTCCTACTTAGGAAAGATCCAGAAATGAAAAGGAATATTATTACTATTAGAGGAGACATGCTACCTATCAGCTTTCTTCATGTCCTTCCCACTCCAACTCTTGAGTTCATGTTTTTAGAACTTTGGGAGAGAAGAAGGGCATAAGTCAAAACTGAAGGTGCTGGGACTCCATGTAACATCAGGACAGAGGAAACATGGCCTTGCTGTCATCCAGCAGCGTGAAACCCAAAGGCAGAGTCGCTTTCTGCCATGTCTTCAGAAGCCACTGGCTGTAGAACCTCAGTGCTGTGGTGTTCCTCGCCCTCACGGGGTGTGTGGCAAGGTCTAGCAGTCCCTGGAGGACCCTGAGATGCCCAGCGGGAACAGCTGGTGTATGAACTCAGCCAACACCTCCATACTTGGGAGGGGAGGGTGGAGAACCCACACTGGTCCTTGTCGGTAAGACTGAGTGCATTGTGAGCTGCTACAGATTGGAGTGAGATGTCGGGAACAGAGGTGCTCTACATTGCGAGCCTTGGAAGCATGCATAGAGCAGCTGAGCGAATTATCTTTCAAGACCAGCCTGATGGGAAAGCTATTATAAAATGCAAGGCTTAAAATAAGAATAACCTCATTTATTCAAACTTTTTTAAAAAAAGAGGTGATTTCCTTTTAATTTTCTGTATTCTGCTTCTGTTATCATTCAAGAATTTATAAAAACTTAAACATGAACTTGCAGCTGAAACCAGGAGAAATTGTACAGTGGAAAAAAATAGTTAATATGTAGCCAAAGGGCAGTTGTACAGTTAGTCATTGAAAAGGACATTAAACAGGCACAGAATCTTGACAGCCATACCAACAGGGACAGATGTGAGTTCCTGGTTCATTCCTGCCCTGGAGTCCCAAATCCTTCAAGTTTGCAAAGCTCTCTTAAAACTTGCAAATGAGGTACCAACCCTATAGAGAGAAAGATATCCTTGACTGTTCCAAGGAGAGAACTGCTTACATTTTCAAAGGTTCCCTTGGCCCAGGGAGTTAAGAACACTGGCTGAACCTCCAGATTGCTTAGAAAAACAAGATCGGAAGACATCCCTTTTTATTTCAAATAACAGATGAGGATAAAACCATTCTGCAATTTGTGACATTTTCTACATCTTACTCTCAGTAGTCACCACGACCTTTTTCTTGTTAAGTTATATACAGACCTTACCCATTAATCATTTTTCTTCATAAGGTTGAATTCATTAGGTTTTAAAGCTGATATAGATTCATAGTTGTTAGTCATAATTAGTTGCTTAAAAGGGTGTGTGGGGGGGGTGATTAGTGCCTCATTAGCACCTCTCTTTTCTTCTAAAATGCTACAACCAATTAATACAGTAAAAGGAAAAAGGAGACCACACTTGTTCTGAAGAAACTGACCCATACTGATAAATTAGCTTAAATTTTTTTATTTTGTCCTGAGCACAAATTTTTTGAACTAGAAATTTAAAGAGTGTCTTTTTCCTGCACATAAAACAAGAGTGTGTCGAAGGGAGCTAAGTTCTCAATTCCAATGAACAGATGCTTATTGTGTCCTGGTTTCATGCCACCACTGTGCTCATTAAGGATTTTGTAAGAGAATACTATCATAGCAACTCTCTGCAAGGAGAGGAAACCTAGCTGAGATTATATGGAAATGTTTACATGCAGGAGGTGATAAGAAAACAGCAGAAGGCTTACATCGGACGCATCGTTATTAAGGTTGACAGCTCAGCAGAGCAGGGAAGGGTAGATGACAGGCTCTTTAGACTGGCTGGGAGGTTAGGCTTCCAACCCTGCATCTGCAGTTTACAACATCACCTTGAACTGTACCCTTCATTTTCCTGAGTCTTTTTAAAGTTCATGTGTCAAATTCAAGTTTTGAGAAAAACATGGAAAACACTCATAATAACATAAGGCCTGACAATAAGATATGTTGGCCAGAGAGCAGTGCAGAACACAGCTTCATCAGGGATGTGTGACGTACTCTTGAGGAAGGCTCATGAAACCTTGGTGGGGAGCATCAGCTTGTAGAGTCCAGCACCAGAGGAGGCTGGACCCCATTCTCCGCTGATTCTCTCCTCATATCTGGGCCTCATATTCATGGTCAGGATGGCTGACACGTGAAAGGCATTGGTGATTTTATCCTTTGGATTTGGAATATCCCCGAAACCCTCATGTTAGCAATGCTTCATTATTCAGAGGTGAACTGTCCGGATCGGGGGGGGGGGGTCTGACCTCATCAGTGGAGTAATCCTTTGATGGATTAATCATTTGAATGAATTTACTGGGAGGTGATAAAAATGAGAGTTGGGGCATGGCTGGAGGAAGCAGGTCACTGGGGGTGTGGCCTTAGGGATTGATTCTTGTCCCTGTCTCCTCCCTTGCTCTCTCTTCCTCTCTGCTCTCTCTGACTCAGCTGCTATGAGTTGATTACCTTTCTTCCAACATGCCCTTCCGCCGCCATGATGTTTCTGATTTGAGCCTGCTGATCACGGACTGCATCCTTTGAAACCATGAGCCAAAACAAACCTTTCTTCCCCTAAGTTGTTCTTGTCAAATATTTTTGTCACTGAAACAAAAAGCTAACACAATGACAAAGCACACCTGGTGGTCAGGTCCTCTAAGGATCAATAAGGAGTATGCTAAGGATCAATAAGCTAATGCATGAAAAGTCACTAGAGGATGCCTGGCACACAGTACACACTCAATAAGTGCTAACTATTATCTTTGTTGCTGTTATTTTATAGAATACCCAGTTCAATATAGGCATTCAAAATATAAGAACATATTTAATAAGGAAAAAGATGACCGCCTTCAGCTGTTTCGAGAGCTTAGCAACAGAAAGCAGTGCTGGAAAGGATTCATTTTTATTTAGGAGGACAGATCTAGAACCCCCCTTTTTTGGAGATGGGGTCTTCCTATGTTGCTCAGGCTGGCCTCGAACTCCTAGGATCAAGAGATCCTCCTGCCTCAGGTTCCCAAGTAGCTTGGACTACAGGCAGATGCTACTGCACCTGGCTCAAGGTCTAGGAACTATTAACCAAGAAATCTATGTATTCTACAGGAAGAGACTCCTTTCTGTGATTATAGCTCCCCAATAATTCAGTGGACTACCTTGAAACACAGTGATCTCTCTCATCAGAAGAGTTTCCAACACTCAAAGAATCTTATTCTGGATCACCTTTCGGATCCCTTCCACCTGGAGGACAGATGCTCTTCAAACACAGAGGATATAAAAATCAAAGGAGGTCTTGTTCAGAAAAGCCCACATGGGCAGTGAAAAGTGGTGGTTGCTAGTATGTTTTCTAGACTCCAAGAGGCCTGAGTTAGTGACTCAGCAGCAACTACAGCCAGCTGGGCCAGCTTGGCTCCTCTGAGCCTCAGTTTCCTCATGTATAGAATGGAGATGACAAAAATGCACTCTTATTATAATGCATGCAAAAACATGTAGAATGGCCAACAGTTAACAATATCATTATGCTAGCTGCGTAGGGAAGAGGCCTTTCTAAAGAAGAAAGATAAGGACTAAAGATCAATGTGGCACAAAACAGGCAATTAGTAGCTGTTTTTAATTGAGAAAAATAGAGTAATAGGATGAGTGGTTTGATTGAAAAAAAAAAAAAGGCCGGCTTAAGGCCTTGGAGTCAAGGTTAAAGATTGGAGACCTGACTTAAAAAAAAGAAGGGGGGTGACCCTGGCACTGGGATTACATCCCTGTAATCCCAGTACTTGGGAGGCTAAAACAAGGGAATCACAGGTTCAAGGTCAGTCTCAGCAACTTAAGACCATGTTTCAAATTAAAAATACAAAAGGGGTTGAGTGTATAGCCTGGAGGTAGAGAGCCCCTGGATTCAATCCCTAATACCAAAATATAAAGGCGGGCAGGTTGTTAAATATTTCTCATAAAGAAATATTTAACAAGGCATAAGCATGACTTCAGGGCAATTCTTCTAGCAGAATTTGGATGCCTACAAAGCATATTCATTTGTGTGATCTCATTTCATGTGCACCACCTGTACAGGGGGTCTATAGAACAGTTATTATCTTCAATTTTCAGAAGAAAAATGGAGGATTAGAGAAATGAGGTCTTTTGCTCTTCTGGCAAGAGTATTAAATAACCTAATCCCATGTATTCTGATGCCTCACGTTGTATAACTCAACACAGTGCATCATGGCACACAGAAATGATGGTGGAGGAGGAGTTCTGGATTTCACAGGTATTCGTTGGTTCAGTAGTAACATTTTTATTTCATTGAAATTTTAAAAATCATTGTTGGGGGGCTGGGGATGTAGCTCTGTGGTAGAGCACTTGTTTACCATGCCTAAGTCCCTGGGTTACATCCCCAGCATCATAAATAAATAAGCAATCATCACTGTGGCAGTATCATTCTCATTCTATGGCATTTGCTACCGTGCTTTTGGTGATATTTGTTGAGCAAGATATAAGTCTCACTTTTGTTCAATTATGAAATTAACCAAGGCAAAGGTCCTCTTTCAATTGATTTGGTTTTTATCCAAATTTCTCATAGGCAAATTCCCTGGGACTTGGTTTTATCAATCCAGGTTCTATTTTGATGATTTTATTTTATTTATTTTTTTTATTCTTTGTTTTTTTTTAACTTTTTATGTTCATTTATTGGTGCATTGTAAATTATAATTATACATTTTGATATATGTCAGGGTATGAACATCATACATGCACACATTGCACATTTAGCCCTCCCTCCAATCCCACCCTATTCCCTCCCCCTTCCCTCCCTTTCATGCTCCAGATAGTGATTGAGTCTTATAGGTTTGTGTATG
>PVJS01001884.1:0-10083 GCA_004027185.1 Glis glis | reverse complement strand
TTTGATGATTTTATAACACACATAGGCTCCTTTCAGAACTCAAGGAGAAAGTAGATTCATGTATGGAAACAATAATGTTCCATGTTCTCTGAGGGCTTGCTATGAATCTGGTACTGTTCTCAGTACTGCTTCTATGCAATAAGCAATTTAAACTTGTAATAACTTTGTAAGTTAAGTAGCACTATTATCCATCTTGTACAGATAGGGAAACCAAGACCCAGAATGTTTACAACATTCACCCACAGCCATACAGTGAGGAAGAGGCAGACCAGAGGAAGAGGTATGGAGCCAGTCTTGAGTTTGCTTTGTGGATAATTACTGTAACCCATGAAAAGAAGAAATGACTTCTGATAGAAGTCAGGCACATAGGTGCATGTGTAAATGTGGTGTGTGTGCGTGTGTGTGTGTGTGTGTGTGTGCATTTGAGAGCAGAAAAATTGAGAATAACAGCATGGTATTCTTCAGAAAGCTTGGCCCTTGGGCCAATTTCTGCAGACTTGCATCTGAGCTCTCTGAGACCAGCTGCAAAGAAAAACTGAAATCCTCCTAAGACTTCAAGACTGCTCATAACTTCCTTTGGGGATCATGGTCATAGGATGGCGTGTGTGAGTGTGTGTGTGTGTGTGTGTGTGTGTGTGTGTGTGTGTGTGTGTGTTGGAAAGGAGGCATCTTCCCAAGTCAGCAAAAGTCCTGGCATAGTCTAAGGTCCGAAGCCCCCAAAGATGGGGCATGAGGAGGGGGAGCCAGGACTAGCCACCGTGCTGTGAGAGGCACCCTCAGAGCTCACTAGCTTCAAAGGGAAGGGGAAAGGAGCTGTGCATGTTGCCCAAGGTGCTTGTTGGATCCTACTTGGAAAGTTCCAACTAGATTGAGTAAGACTCTGGAGGGTGAAACAGAAAGTCACAGGATAGCAGCCAGGAAGGAAGAGAAGAGCAGCTATAACAACTACTTCAGTCCATATTGTTATGCCGCCCCGAGTACATGCATCCTCTGTGCAAGGTCTCCTTTGTGACTGTTCAAGAGGATCAAGGAAATCCCTGCCTTGTCCACTCTCTAACTCAGCGTTAAAAGCTGGCAAACACACAAATCAACCTGTAGTTACAAGATTAGAGATAGCTGATAGAGATATGGCTCTCTAACACAGAAAATAAGAGAAATTATACTATCTGAAGTCTTTCTCAATGTAAAGAAATTACCTTTTAAATAAGCGAGATTGTTTTTCTGGACACCACAAGAAAGCCATTTTTGTCAGGGAAGACAAAAGTGTAATAAAGTACATTCCTGTGCCGGGTATTTATTGGCCTTTGACAAATCTTTATAAATCAGAGGTTTGATTAATCAGATAGGAATGAGCTATCAGGTATGTATTGTTTTAGAGACCAGTTCTAGTTATTTTTTCTGCAAGACAGAAAAGAATGGGCTCTTAAGAAATGAAAAGAGACATGTGGCTCTTTAAAAACTCACTGTATAGCTGGAGAGAGAATAAACTACCCTGGCGAGAAGTCAGGTTTACCCCAGACTAAATCCATTGCCTCTAACATCTCTGTTAATCTCCCTTCAATTCCAATCAGGGAGCGCAAACAAAAGAAAGTATGTGTGGAGACATATAAACAAGCAACTCCACTCACGCCTGCGCCCAGAAAATCACCCGCAAGACTGAAGGAGTTGGACAGCTGTGCACCTCTGGCAACCACCTGTTCTTAAGGTCCTGGGGGAGTGAGGAGTGTAAGCAGAGCCTGTGCCTGTGGGGCTAGCAGACATAAAAAGGGAAGGAGAAGGAAGAGGCAGCCTGGATAAGACAGGAGAGCTGGCAGTTGCTTCTGTGGTATGATTGAAGGGGGTGTCTTGCGTCTGCCGAAAATATTCTTCCAGCTGGCTTTATCACAGCACTGGAACTTTATTCTACAGGCATTTTGGTTGGGAAGGCATTGGAAGGCAAGTTGTTAAAACTTAAATATATAAATCCTTGGCTCAAACCAGCCTTTTAGCTTTTATAGGATGGTCACGCATCCCCATTGCTTAGAATAGCACAGGACTTTGTCTATTGTTCATTTATGGTCAATGATGTCTTCTTTAGCAGGGTGTGGTGGCAAACACTTGTAATCCCAGTACTTGGGAGGCTGAGACCGGAGGATCTGGGTTCGCCACCAGCCTCAGCTACTTAGTGAGGCCCTCCGCAACTTAGTGATACCGTTTCAAAATAAAGAACAAAAAATAGGGCTTGGGGTGTAGTTCAGAGGTAGAATGCCCCTGGGTTCAATCCCCAGTACTTCAATAAATAAGTAAATATAAAATAAAATAAATAATTTTTTTTTAAATAATGTCTTCTAGCCGGGCGTGGTGGTGCACGCTTGTAATACTTTGGAAGGTGGAGACCGGAGGATCCAGGTTCGCGGCCAGCCTCAGCTCTCTCTCTCTCTCTCTCTTTCTCTCTCTCTCTCCCTGTCTCTGTCTACTTAGTGAGGCCCTCTGCAACTTCGTGAGACCTGGTTTCAAAATAAAGTATAAAAAATAGGGCTGGGGGCGTAGCGCGGAGGTAGAACACCCCTGCGTTCAATCCCCGGTACTGCAAAAAAAAAAAAATGTCTTCTTTCATTCTCAAATGTATTTCAATTTGGAAGATAGTTTGCATGGACTGTCTAGTGTCTGATTACCTAGAATCAACCTGATAAAACAGGTGTAAGACAAGAGCTGGTTACTGATAGGAAGGAATATAAACTGAACATGTGGCAAAAGGGCAGGTTTCCTCAGCAGATAAAGCTGAAAATTAACTCTGTTAAGCCTTACAGATTTTCCTTGCATGAGGTTGGATGGGATCAATAAAAAATTGAGGATATGTAAATTCATGGTTAGAGCTAAAAACTATAGTAAGTAATCTTCAGGGTTAGAGCTAAAAACTATAGTAAGTAATCTTCAGGGTTAGTTTTGATGTATTGTTACTTCGTTGATTTTGCCATATTCTGATTTGGTTGATTTCATCTTCAAAATTCTGATGTTCTCTTCCCCATTTTCCATCTGGAGAACTATACAATCTTAAATGAACTGATCTTTGAGAATATTTTGAGAGTTTGACAAAAGTCCACAAGGTGGTAGGACATAAGACATACTCAAATGTTACAAACCCAGAATGAGGACGCAGAAGGACATTCTCCCGGCCATGATGGGAGGTGAGAGCTGCCCGGGAGCCTGTGTGTGGGTGAGTGGGCACATGGGACATGACTGTGCGTCATGGAATTCTGTGAAGTGCCAAAAAGCAACAGATTGTCCACGCGTATCTCAATATAGCTGGATCTTAAGAACAGAGCTGAGGGTGGAAATTGAGAATAAAACTAATCTATTTAGCTTTAAACCAATTTTGCATTCACATATATTTAAGATTTATATTCATAACAGTTACACATTGCTTGTTATGTGTATGCACCTTAGAACAGTTGGCTGTGGTCAGTGGGTAGGGAGTGGGTTATGGGAATAAAAATAAAAAACAGAGGAATAACATGTGACCATGAAATGTGGTGAGGAGGGTGATAAAAAATAAAATTAGAGGTCACAATTTCATGAATCTACGCATTGCTAAATGAGTTTGTAATGTTGAACAGAAAAGTCATATTAGATCCAATGTATTTTCAGTCTTTATTTCTTTGTCCTTTCAATTAAATGAATAGTAATAATTACTATTGTAAGGTATTGAATACAGTTAGAAAGTTTGGTACATTTCTTTTTGAGGTTTTTCAACTCAATTATTAAAACCAAATTGAGATTGAAACTGAGTCTGCTACTTAACACTAGGAAACATTTTTTGACTCAGCTTCTAATGAGATTCTGTCACAACTATAAAAGCTTAATAAACTTTACATTCAGAACTGGAAAAATAAAAAAATGATTTAAACACTGAAAGAAACTAATCTACAGCTGTTAAAAGATAAAGAAACACCTAGACTGAATCATGAAAAAATAAAAAATCTGACTAGACCGATAACCAGAGAGGAGATTGAGTCAATAATTAACAACCTGTTCGTATTTATTTATTTATGTATGTATTTGTTTATTTACAAATACATAAGTTGTTAAAATCTAGAACTCTTGGAAAGCAATGTGCATATGGTTGATGGTATCATACTGTAAACTTAAAAATGGTTAACATAATAAATGTTATGATATGTGTTTTTGCCACAACTAAAAAATAGGCAAAGAAACAGCGCCAAGAGACAACTGACAGTGGAGGTTACAGCACCAAGAGACAACCGACAGTGGAGGTTACAGCGCCAAGAGACAACCGACAGTGGAGGCCACAGCGCCAAGAGACAACTGACAGTGGAGGCTACAGCGCCAAGAGACAACTGACAGTGGAGGTTTACAGCACCAAGAGACAACTGACAGTGGAGGTTACATAAACATGATAAAGCTAAAAATATAAAGTTTAAAAGAGAATAGCTCAGAAGGGCAGCTTCACATAGGAGAACCATCTCTCACTTCCAGTTCCTGCAGTAACCCCCCCTCAACAGTAAGCTCCCTTTCAGTATAATCTAGTATAAGTAAAATTATTTTTTACACCTTTTCCCTGAGCAATGGGACATAACTCTCATAATTGAAGAAGAAATGTTGTTTCATAAATACTGTTAATAATGATGATGGGGATGTCAGAACATCTCTTTCTCTCTCTCTCTCTCTCTCTCTCTCTCTCACACACACACACACACACACACACACACACATGCACACCCCAACTCACAACACACATGCATGTACACCACACCAGACACACCAATATACACCACATACACACCCCAACAAACATCACACATACATGATTGTTTTCAGTATGTTTTGTTGGGGAGAGAAATTTTACATTAAATTTAAGAAATATTTTCATAAAATTTGATACTTTTAGGCTTATAGGGGGTTAATAATTGCAGATTTTATGTAATGTTCACACATTCAGGTTGACACATTCCACAGCCTTCCAGTTCACAAGTTCCCCAGATTCGGGGTGCTGGGTTATATAACTTACCATTTCATTGCATAGAAAATAGTATCCCAAACATTTCAGACATTTTACCAGGCACTCCCATGAGTGTCACCTAATTAATCTTCAGAGGAAATCTTATAAACTAGGGATTTAAAAATCCCAGATTTACAGAAGTTAAACTGAAACTTAGATGAGTTAAAAAATTGAGCCTATTTTACAGGCAGCTTCAAAATTTCCCTTGGATAGCCTCGGGGCAGTGATGTTGTTGAGTGAAGGTGAGGCTAAGGATTGATAAGAAGTTGTATTTATGCAGCAAACAGGACTTTTTTTTTTTTTTAGTGTGTTTTGGAGAGTGTGCTGGAAGACTGGGGCTGAGGTAGAAAGTCAAGACTTTCCCAATGCCTCCTAGTCTCTGCCATTGCTCAGCCTCTCTGAGATTAAAATCTACATCTTCCTGAATCCAAAAATCAATGCATTTTGTAGAGTATTTGCAGAGCAGAAATCTGCTACAAGAACTGGAAGGAGAGAGAGAGAGAGAGAGAGAGAGAGAGAGAGATTTCACATAAGATCTCAGCTACATATTTTATAATCACTCTTTATTAAAATTGGGATAAAAGGCATTTACAACTAACACTAATTTTCTAAATTCCATCCCTGAAGGGCAGTAGGAAACTGAGATGGCAGGTGTAAGAAGTTTGCCATCAATGACATTATTCCTTCAGTGTTACTACTCAGATATCCTCAAGAAATGGTGTACAGTGTCCTGTTTCTGGGAGCCGTGCATCTTCAGATTTCCATTCCATTTACCCACCAAATTTAGACTTTGATCGTCAAGGTCACTGCCTTGATTAATGACTCAAAGGTTAAAATGAACGTTGCAGGCGAGAGAAAGAGGAAGCGGCGGGGTGCAATGAGAGGCGACAGCGCAGAAGCACTTCACTAAGGATAATACACTCGCCTGATGAAGATCAATGGTGCGGATCTCCTGGCTATTAGTATTCGCTGGCAGTTCATCTTGAATTTGGAGATAGATCGCATCGGCTATTTATTTGAGAAAAGTTACACAGCTTGACATATTCTCTGTTTCTCTTTTCCTCCAGAGAATTTCCAACACCACAATTAGGGGAAATCACTGTTAAAGGCAAGCAGCACAAAAATCCGGTTTTCTGCGTCCCTTTGGCAATTGCCTCTTCTTTATCATCATTTATTTTACCTGTATTCTAGGGACAGAAAAGCGAATTTTCTAACAAAGCTATCTTGACAGTTCACTTAGTAGCAAATGCTGTATCAAGGCAGCCTTAGCAGAGTGATACTGGCTAAGCCGCTGTATTTAATATATTTAAAAGAGTCAAAATAATACCTGCTCTCAAAAATGAATATAATTCAGTTCAAATGCAACCAAGTGCATTTCTGTTCAGAAAATCTGCCTGGCTCTTTGGATGGAGATTGAAAATTTTAATATCCCTATTGTCATTCTCACACGTTTAAATGTTATGATCACCACATGGAATCAAAATTAAGTCAAAGTGATTTAACGACTTCAACTGATTAAAAAAAAACTGTCACAATGTGGAACAGCAAATCTTGGGGTTAGCAGTTATTAAAAGGGAGAGTAGAGATCAGAAAAGAAACTGTCAAGAGCACCAGATGACAGTATGAAGGCAGAGGAGAGAGGCAAGTAGGGAACCAGGAGGGGTATGCAATCTCTGAGGACCAGTGCAAAACAGAAATATACACACTTCTTGTTCAGTAGCAAGGTGATAGCAGTAAAGCATTCAGCCAAGCACAGGGCTCTTTCAATTTGGGGCCTCATGAAACTGTAAAAATGGTAAACCCACAAAGCCAGCTCTGTAGGGAAAGGATAAAGAAGAATAGCACAGACAACCCACACCCCAAAACATCTGTGTATTAAAAGACACTCAGTGGGGAAAAAGGAATCTATACAATGGGAGAAAGTATTTGCAAATTGTATATCTGAGAAGGGATCAATATACAAAATACATAAAGAGTTCCTACGACTCAACAATGAAAAAGAACTTGTCTAAAAATGTGCAAAGGACTTGAACAGACGGTTTTGCAAAAATGCTATACGATTGGTCAAGCATATAAGAAGATGTTCAAACTACTAATAATTAGAAAAATGCAAATCAAAACCACAATGAGATGGCACCTCTCAACCGCTAGGAGACCTACTCTCAAAGAGAAAAAGGGATAGAAAATAAGAAGTGTTGGCGGGGATGTAGAAAAACTGGAACTCTTATGTGTTGTTAGTGGGAATATAATGGTGTGCCAACTATGGAAAAGAGTGTGGCAGTTCCTCAAAAATATTAAAAATAGAATTACTACAGTATCCAGCATTTTACACTGTGCATATATTTGAAAGAATTAGAAATAGGATTTCAAAGAGATATTTGGATACCCCTGTCCATAGCAGCATTATTCACAATAGTTAAGAGGTGGAAGCAGCCCAAACGTCCATCAACCTATTAATGAATAAACATAAAGCACATACATTGTGCGCACACATTTGCATATGCACACTACAAGGCTACTCAGTGTTAAAAAGGAAAGAGAGTCTGATGCATTTCATACTATGGATGAGCCTTGAGAATAGTGAATAAAACCAGAACAGAAAGACAAATGTTGTATTATTCCATGTATCTGAGATAACTAGAGCAGTGAACCCCATATAATATAAAAATAGAACGGAGGGTGCCAGGAGCTAGGGAGAAGGGAGAATGGGAAGTTATTGTTTAAAAGGTGTGTATTAGTCAGGGTTCACTAGAGCAACAGAACTCACAGAATATGTATATGATAAACGGGGATTTATCAAATCAGATTATAGTCCCAAGCAGTATAGTCCCAAGTGGCTGCCTGCACGTGGAGAGCCAGAGGAAACAGAAGCTGGTTGAGTGGTCTAAGAGCCAGAGTCTCAGAATCATAGTCACCAATAGTGCAGCCCTAGTCCAAGGTGGAAAGGCCAGGGAACTCTGGAGAAACAATGGTGAAAGTCCAGTTTGAAGAGCTGAAGACCAATACTCCAGGCAAGAGCAGGGGCACTTTTCTCAGGAAGAATCATGCCTACTTCATGTAGCTTTCTCCTTTTTATCCAGGTCCTGCATCTGTCAGAACAGTGCTGCCCACATTCAGGGCAGGACTTCCCCTTCAATCTGCCCTAACACAAGCCAATCATCCCATCAACACACCCCAAATCACAAAATCTTACAAGTATTTCATGATCCAGTCCAGTTGATAATCCAGATTCACCACCACAGGGTGTAAAGTCATTTTTACAAGATGAAGAATTCTAAAGAATGGTTGTGCAACAATGAGAATGTGCATACCACTACAGAACTGTTTGCTTAGAAATGGTTAAGACAGTAAACTTTATGTCATGCATATTTTATCACAATTAAAATATTTTAAAAACTTTAAACGGTAAGCAAATGAAGGTACAACCTACTTTCCCCTTCCTTTTAAAGGCTATGTCTACTCTCAAACCACTACTGCACAATTTACCTCACTAACAGGGCTATCTTTGTTGGATATCATGGGCTAAAGCATGTATTTTCTAAGAAATCCTTGTCATTTTCCTTGCTGAGTAAAGTCATTCCTTTTGTTCCCAGCACCCTTCGGGGCCAAGATTCCAGTCAAGTTATACTCCACTCCAGAGAGTCCCCATTCCTGGAATCCCAGAGAACTCCTAAAATCAGGGGTTGACCATTTCGCTTTCATGATTTCCCATGTTTTTATTCACCTCCTTAAGCCTAAAGCGGTATGAGAAATTGGATGGACATGGTTCTTTCTCCTGAGACTTTCTTAATCTCTAAGTGTCTACAATAAAAAGATGAATCTATCATATTGGTTTATATTATAAAATAGGTACTTTTCTCCATGTATCACTACTGCCTTCTGCCTGCCCAGTTAGCTTTATCCAGTTTCTAGACTAATTTGTACCAAAGGAAGGAATATATTCAGACTTCAGCTCTGATAACTCGGGGCAAATAGAACCTTCATTTTCGCTATTGCAAATGCAGTGTTCATTTTGCTGGGGGTGATCCCAGGGTTCTGTTGTCTCTACCTCAAACTGAAGTGTTTCCTTACCTGCACTGTGCTTTCTTGTTTTTTTGTATTTAGATCAGCCTTTCGTTTCCAAATAGGAATCTCTAGAGATCACACCCTTCCCTGATCTTAGCCTACTTTTCTAGGGAAGATTGTGCAAATGATCCATTGAAATGTAGGAGGAAAGTACAACTTCCGTGTATAATTATTTTTTTACTTTCATCCTTAAAAAAGGTGTTTGGTTTTTGTGTTTGTTTGATGAGATACATATGTGATGTTTTATTTTAAGAAGTATGTTAGAACATTTATCCAATTTGTATAAAAATAAATGCACATTTGTTCTGGATATTGAGGATAGTGCTAACTTTTTATTTTCAAGTAGGGATTTCCAGTTGTGATATAGCAGAACAACGAAGGTTCCAGGTCTTTGCCAAGTCTTTGGAGTTCAACATTGACCCCTAATGACCCAAGTGTTGGCTCAACTCCTGCATCGAATAGATTGGATCACCCAGAATCATGACTAGTATATATCGAAAGACTCTACCATTCTATTCAGTTTTCATATAGGACCCAAATAGATGTTAAAATCAGCCTAACTAAAGCCAAGATTTTTACATCCCTCTTCATCTTGTTCCTCACTCGTAGCCCTGAGTAGAAAAGCTGTTTAGTAGAAGTTAGATTTCTTAGTTAACTCCTCTCTGATAATCCAGTTTGCAGAGTCCCCAATATTGCTTAACAAGCCATTTATATTACAACTATCATATATATATTTCTGTTAGGATACAATAAATCCTGCCAGATTATATACTACCCTATTATTCATTTTCAAGACATTAGATCTATAAGAAGTAATACTACAGCCGGGCGTGGTGGCACACGCTTGTAATCCCAGTACTTTGGGAGGCGGAGACCGGAGGATCCGGGTTCGCAGCCAGTCTCAGCGCTCTCTCTCTCTCTACATATATATATATATATATATATATATATATATATATACCCCTGTCTCTCTCTCTCTCTCTACTTAGTGAGGCCCTCCGCAACTTCATGAGACCCGG